>JAQQSV010015522.1:0-12045 GCA_028646515.1 Pseudochirops corinnae | reverse complement strand
TTAAAGTAAGATTGTTAACCCATTTTGAGTTGCTTTCCTTTAGAAAAGCAGATCTAAGAACCTGTGCTAGTAGCCGCCCTAGGTATGCTAGGGTGCTTGCTGATACACTATATGTGGATAAACTTTTAGAACTGAATTTTACTTAGAGCAATCTATCTTTTCTAAGTTTATTAAGTATTAATATGGTGTGGGAGCAGGGGGTAATGTTATACTGGGGGAGTACATTCATACTGGGTCAAGTGGCAACAAAGTTAAATAGTGACAATAATAAAACCCCTGTTCAATGATTTGAATTTGCATTATTTGAAGTTATAATTATATAAAATATGACAGTTGATTTCAGCCCAATGGAAATATGCTGTGTGAATGTAAATAATGCAATCCCTTTATGTAATTCTTTGTTCATGCTAATCTAAGTTTGCCTATACCCATTAGATACAGAGAAGGAGCTGTCAAATTCTACCCAACATGGCATATTATTTCAGTGAAGTATGTCCATAACTTTATAAAAGCCCATATAAAACTGGGCGTATCCAAATTAAAGATTTTGTTTTTTTTCTATACTAAAATTAGATATGAGTTTGACCTTAATAGCATATCTGGAAAGATCTCATTTATGAAGTTCTTGGTCCTACCTCAAATACAAAGATAGGCTCTCTAATGTAAATCAACAATCAATCAATGAATAAGCATTTATTTGGCACTTACTATATGCCAGCCCCTCTGCTAAAGGCTTAAGCAAACTGTTTTAATTTAGCATTTATTGACTTGCACTAAAATTTATCTTAGCCAATGATGGGTAAATTTATATCCTTAAAAGATTAAAACCATAACACATGGTTAGGATATGCTCTAAAGAGTAAAACCATGACTTGGTCTATAAAGCAGTTGCCTAGTTAAAGTGAAAACATTTTTAATACGATTGCCAAATAACAGCAGTCCATAAAACAATAAAATATAAGAATTCAAGACCAGGTAAATAATTCAAAGTCTCAAAAGGATAAAAAAAGAATCAATTTAGAACATAAATAATAGATATAAAGGGATAAATTTTCATCAAATAAGAAAGGAAAGAACTGGCATATTTTTGTCATTATAATAAAGTTGTGAGAGAATTTTCCAGTAATTAATCAAAATCTAGTGGCCCAGCACATCAACAAAGAAACAGTAAAAGCAATTAAAATAAGCTAACTAGTCCATATTTTAAGTAAATCATTTGAAATATCTTTGGTACCTACGAGTTTTCTAAGACTAAATTAATCAAGAATTTCCAGAGATATAGCGTATACTTCTCACTTTCTTTGCCAAACTAGAAGAATTTAGGAAATAGAAAAATAGGTCTGCTTTTATAAACAATAACCATCTGTTCACTCAGTAAGAAGGCATCCACTGAGTCTATTGTGTGTCCAAAACTATGTTAGGTTTTATGAGTTGCATGACAAATTCCCAAACTCACAAATCAGTGAGTTAAACTTACTGAAACCCAACAAGTTAAAAGGCTTTGTCACCAAAGCATTGAGACTAGAAAGTTTGTAGAGCATGGAGAGTCATATAGAAGAATCTGGTCTACTATTTGGGAAATAGCTTCCATGCAAATGGAACAGAATTATTGTCAAAGATGAAAATCTGTACTCATTCACAGGAGCCAGTACATATCATAAGCAGCATTTTCACTTGACATCCATTTTGCTCTAGGGTAGGAAAAAAAAAAACAAAATGATTACTCCTATTACATTTACATGAATAATCATTACTCTTTCAAATTCTGATTAGCACCTAGGTGCCAGGAGGCAATTAGCTTTCTGTAAAACTTCAATTTCTATACAATAAACATTAGTGTAGTAAGTCACACACTGGTTTCAAAACAACCTTTGTTGTAGAAAGTTTTATTTCTCACATAATTTATTTTGGGATATATTTTATGTTCACATATGTTTATCTGGGGATGTTGAAAGGTTGGAGTATGTTTATTTTGGGGTTAGTAACTTATGTTGAACAGTGAAATTACTTATGTTTCATTATAAATACAGGATTACAATGTTCCAATTTTAACATTAATTGAAATTAGCATTTGTGTAGTACTTTAAGGTTAAGCACTTTGCATACATGCTTTAGTTTGATCTTTACAAAGTCATTGGGAGGCAGGGGTTAAAGCTTTTATAATTCTCATTTTAAGGTGAGAAAAATGACTTGAAATGGTTGAGTCAGTTAATAAGAGTCATAACTAATAAATGTCAGAACTTAGGTTTCCCAAGTATTGAAAGGTAATGGATAGAATGGACAGATTACTGAGGTTTAGGATCAAGAGGATCTGTGTTCAAGTAAGCATCTAATTCATGCAGGTTGTGTGACTTAAGGCAAGAAACTTACATTTTCAGTGTCCTAGGAAACACTGAAAAATTATCAGTTCCAACAGCTATAGATCTCTCTTGGTAGAGGGAGATATCTCTCTGGGAGTCATATGCACCAACGAAATAACATATACATGTACAAATACATACTATTGAGTATATTTTGATATAGATAGATATTTATGTCTTGAGTTATGTCTATGTCTTGATATCTATATCCTAATATTGTTGTGTGGCTGTAAATCACAGGACATTTCAATCTCCAAAAATCAAAATTAAAGATTACTCAAAGGGCAATAGAAAGGTGGCTAATAAGTGTGAGCAATACATTATAAACATGAGAAAGTGGTATAAAAATTCCACCAAAGTAGATGAGCTCCAAAGAAGATGGACTGGCTACATGGTGAGGGAGAGGGATTATTGTGTGTGGTCCATCCATCATGCCAAGAGAATTTGACAGTCCCCAGATTGCTAAAATAATCCCCTTTGTAAGATTTATGTGAGCATGTATACAATAGTCACATAGTATTTGTGGCTATTCGTGGGTTGCAATTTTTTTATTAGAAGGAATATACACATCAAGGAAATTGTGGATGCATTGTTCTTAATATTTTAATGTATCCTCTATTGAATACTTAAAAGGGTTAATTACATAAAGAATTAGCACATGATAGGTAATGTCATGGAATGATGCAAAATGGGAGAAAAGCAGAATCAGAAGAAATAAATTCAAATTAAGAAACAATTTTGAGAGGTCCAAATATATAATGTCATCTGATGTCTATCACATCCATTACATAAACTCTTTCAACCAGTGCAAATCAGCAAATGATCTGTAACTTAAAATCTCAGAGAAGTGAGTAGGTCACTAAAAATGACCCTCAAGGAGTCTGTAGACTTCTAGAAGCTCAAAAATACATGTAAAAAACACATCTTTATTTTGCCGAAATTTAGTATATTCAACTGTTATGAAAAGGGATCTACTGAATTTATAAAACTATTAAAGGAGTCAACAGAATAAAAAAGTAAAGAACCCCAGCTTTAAGATAATATAAGAGGGAAAAGGAGAAAAATGGACAAAGAATCCCAATGAAGACATAGAATATGGGACTGAAAAGATATTTGAATATTTTATGCTGTGAAATTTATTTTGTCAAATAGAAATAGCTGCAAAGCATAATTGTATTTATTTGACATTATTTTAAAGCAAATCAGTAAAAATTTAAATATACATATACACATGCATATGGACATATTTTTATAGTGGCTAATTGACTGCAAGTTCAATATAAGCTAGAAGAGTTATGTGGCTACAAAGAAACCAAAGTGACATAAGGAATGCTGCAAGTACATATATGTATGTATGTATGTATCTATCTATCTATCTATCTATATATATACAGAGAGAGAGATATAGATATAGATATATGATATATGATGTATATGTATATATGCATATGCGTACGTGTGTGTGTGTGTGTGTGTGTGTGTGTGTGTGTGTAATGTCTAAAACGAAGGAGATACTACTAATTCCTCTACACTCTGCCCTGGTACAATTTAACTAAAATTTCACATCTGAAGTTTTATGCTTAAATTTAGGTGCTAACTGGCAAAATACATATTGGCAAATTGAAGGCCATACAGAGTATAGTGACCAGGATGGTAAGGACACTTTCAAGACATGTTATGATAGAAAGAATTGATGTGGTTTTGAGATTGGTTTTGAGAAGAGACGACATGGATCACATGGTAATTGTCAATGTATTTGAAGTACTGCCATAAAATTTAAACATGGAATATGAGCTAGAAGGTACCTTAAAGAACTAAAACAATCCACGTAGAAAACATATATTATATTCTTTGTAGTTCCAGGGACAAAATTTGGACTGCCAGATGAAAATCATGATGACACTGTTTTGTCTAAATATTGGCTCAATCTTCCTAATTATTAGTGACATTCAAAATGGAGCGAATTTTCGAAAACATGGTGAGTTCCATATCACTGGAGCTATTCAATAGTCTAGATGATTGGGGTTTTCTTAGGATATTTATGTCAAATCATGCCTTTGAGACTATATCTCCTTAAAGGTAGGAGGCATTAGTTCAGTCTTTTTATTTTTCAGTCATATTTGACTTTTCATAAACCCATCGGAGGATTTCTTGGAAAAGATACAGGAGTGGTCCACTATTACATTCTCCAGCTCATCTTACAGATAAAGAACAGAGACATACAGAATTAAGTGACTTGCCCAGAGTAACACAGCTAGTAAATGTCTGATGTTACATTTGAACTCAAGAAAATGAATATCCTCACTCCAGGCCCAGCACTCCATCTACTACACTATGTAGCTGCCATGAGAAGCCATCATCCACTTATAATTTTATCTCCATTGCTGTCTAAAACAATACATGGCAAGAGCAAGCCTCTAATAAAATGTTTGATGAATATTGTTTTGGGATGAATTTTGTTGATGGCTAGCCCAGAAAACCTTTCAGATCCCTTTCATTTCTGGTACTCTATTATCTTATAATTCTGTTGGTATAGCAGTACTCAGAAGGAGTTGAAGAGCATCAGGAAAGGCTTATTGGAGGAATTAATTTGTTATTCAATAATTAAGGCAAGAAATGGGGTTATGGAAAAGATAGAGACATCACATAGAGGAAATTACATGAGCAAAGGTATGAGACATTTATTGTGTCCAAAACACAAAAACACATGAGGAAATAAGTCCTCATAATTCAATACTGCAATACCTTCTGTCAATTTTTTTTTGCTTTCAAATATAAATAAAATAACTAAAATTTCCTTGAGAATCTAAAATAGTCATCTTGCTGAATCAGAAGGTCTGATAACTAGTATGGGTTATATCTTACTTTCCACTGAAACCAGTCTGCTGCTTAATATTATGCTTTATTGATTGAATCTATTTTAAATCACATTAGGATAATTTAAAAGACTCTACATAAAATTTTCAACCAAATTAAATTACATTTGACAACAGTTCCTATTTAGCATTTATTATCTATAAGTCAGATAGCATCACAAATAATAAAGCTGAGTTTGGAAAATTATTTGTCCTTAAACATCACTAACGAAGATTAAGTATTTCAGGTTGCAGTATGGGATGGTTTTTGTTTGTTTGTTACTAAGATCTATTTTAAATTACAGAGTATTTGGTCCTTATTAATAAGATAAGCAAGATAACAAAACAATTGTAAAATTTTCTGATGTAGTGGGTAGACAGGTCATTTTAAACTCAGGAATGCCTCGATTGAATTCCCACCCCAGACCCATTCTGGCTGTCTTTGTTGCCTGGGTGAGTATTTTAACTTCCCATTTCTCTAAGCAACTGCAGAAAAGGTCACAATTTGGATTGGCAAAGAGTTCCTTATTTTTCTGAGACCTCACTATACAAAAATAAAAAATCAAATCAAGTCATTTCCCCACTATTTTTGTATATGTTCCTTTTTATTCTGATGACCATTCTATGAATAAATATGGACATTTCCTTTACAGGGAAGGACAGAAAAAGAGATGTGTATATATAGAGAGATGAATCTTCACTATGTACAGTTAATTGAAAAACTTTTTGAATTGAAGTTAATGCAAACACTTGAATATGAAAATTCACAAGTATTCCTAATAAGTCATACACAAGGAACAACTAAGACTTGTATGTGTCTGATAAATCCTAGAAGCATAGCTGTAAAACCTAGCTAAAAGCAGTAATGGTTTAGAGGAGAAGAAAATTTAATGAAGATTGGGACATCCTGGGAAGGTTTTATGGACATGATAGATCAGGTTGACTACGTAATTTCAAAGAGAGAAAGGAAAGGCTTTCCACATGAAAAGAACCATAGGGGCCAAAGAAAAGAAATGAGAATTAGAATATTTAAATTATTGTTATAATTATACCTATTTAAAAATGGTGATGGTAGTAGTCATAACCATCATTGCACACAATCATAATTACATATAATCTATAAATTACATATAATTTTATGATAGTATAATTACATATTATATATTTTTATATATAAATTACCATGTTAATATTTAATCATTTTGTCATTCTCATGCATTGACAAACTCTTCTGATATCAATCAATAAATCTTTAAATGTCTTCCATGTGCCATGCGCTGTTTTACAACCCATATACAATGTAAGTTCCTGCTCTCAAGGAGTTTATATTCTAGTCATATCCTTTCACTGGTCTTGAAAAGCCATGAGAACAGTTACTATGTCTTATCTGAACACTGTATCTCACCTTATCCCCACTAGAGTTCTGCATGCAATAGACACAAAATAAGTGTTTGTTGATTTGAACTGTTGAATGCACATTTATATTCATTGATTCATGAATTCATCATGACAATCCTGCAAGGTATATGGACTGAACCCATGAAGAAGCTGAGGATCAACAAAGATAAACGACTTACTCAAAATCACCAAGCTCATAAACAGCAAGAAAAAAATGGCATCGTCTGACTCCAAGTTCAGTATGCTTTCTAAGACACCATGCTGCCTTTTTCTTACATATAGAAAAGATAGCAACAAAAAAAAAAAGTCATCTTGAATGGAACATTTCTTAGATTAACCATAAATAACTCAGAATTTTAGAGGAAGAAAAATGTAGCATAAGCTATGATGACCCTGCATTTGGGGAAAAGAAACCTGCATTATACTTAATGGACACACTTAGGTAGCAGTTACAAGTTGGAAAAACATTCTGAAGTCATTTCATTCTTTCATTTTAAAATATTAATCCTATAAATTACCATGTTTTTACAAATGATTGACATTGTCAAGGTTGTAATGATACTGGGATTTGAAGAACGTCCATGCCCCTTGAACTTGCTGACGTAGCAGGAAAGGGTGGAGCAAGAGAACACCGGAATGAAGCTAGCATCCATGCTGGGGTGACTGGAAACAGCAGCAGCAGCAGTGGCTGCAGTTGCGGCAAGAACTCCATTTTTCATTGAGCCTGTCAGAATCTCTGCTAAGGACTCCTGCTGAGGACTGGACAGGGACAGGAATTGCGGGTGCCAGAGCTGCTGGGAGCACGCTGCCTGGAAGCTGAGCAGTTGTCATAAGTGAGGAGAGGAGGATCTTTGCCTGAGGTAGCCTGTCCTGTTTGAAGGCATGAGAATGTGGGTGTTTACTACTTTAACTATATGCGCCAACTTCATAACTACTGTGTTGGCTTTGACTTTCTGGTTTTGGGACTCAGTTTTCTGGTATTTAAATAAATGCTCTAGCTATATTTCTCATGTAAAGAGCCTGCTACATTTTGTGATTAATAACCATATCAGCATATTTATACTTACTGTAGGCATTGTCAATACTGCATTGCTGATACAAGAGTTTGTATTGAAATATCAGAATTATTATCCCCTCCTTATGCAAAAATGATGGGGAGGAGATGGAAAATTGTGGTTAGTTTTACTCATGGCTTATATAACAAAGGATCAATATGGGATTCTGAAATGAGAGACTTGTGTCAGAAGACCTGGATTTGAGTATTGCCTCATCCACTCATCATTTGTTTGACCTTTGTTACATTCCAATTCTGAACCTTGGGTTCTTTGGATATAATTAAGAAAGATATCAAGAGCACTAAGATCATCCAATAACTGAGCATTTTTAAGATTTTTCTATGAAGATGAAGCAAAAGATTAGGAGACTTCAGAAAACTAAGAAGGGATTTAATCAAAGTCCATAAACTGATAAAATTCAAAAAATATAATTGGATGGAGGAAAATTAAGGATATCTTTCTTTTTGACTATAAAGTCAGGACAAATCAAAGAAAATATAGCATGATTTCTGCAATAGATTAAAAGTTACTGGAATTTGTTACAAAAGTTATTATAATAAGGAAAAGCTTTAGTAGGTATTGATCTTTGGTCAGATACCTTGCTGAATTTGGATTAAGGAAAATCTGAGTTAAAATCTTCTCTCTGGCTGTTTCTCCATGATCTTGACTAAGTCATTTAATCCCAACAATATGTATTAGTGGAGAGAATTTCCACACCAAGAATTTAAGAAAATGTTGAATGGAGATGTGAGTGATGCCAGTAAGAAAAAATGTGGAAGGCCAAGAGATTTAGCAATCATCTATGCAATGAAAATTCAAGGGACTGCAGAAATTCTGCTTGAAGAAGAGACAGAAAGGAGAAAATATAACAGCTATCTTCAAATATTGAAGAGTTATCATGTTGCAGCCTAAATAAGCTTATTCTGTTTCTATAAAGGACAGAACTAGAAATAAATTGTAGAAGTCATAGGTGATATTGTTCAACAATAGTAGTCATTTTAAAAAATCACCTAGCCTTTCTGACTTCTTCTTTTTAATACTTAGAGTGATTAAATAAGAATATATTTCTTTGTGAAATCGTAAGGTCTCCAACACTAAAAAGTTTTAAAGCGGTTGGATGACCATGAATCAAAGATATTTTAGATGAGATTTATTTACAAATGAGAGAGTTACTAGAGACCAATTCCCTTACAATTTGAATCTTCTGCATTTAGATGGAATAAAATATAGCTCCAACTTTTGTTGTCTGAATATCATAACTGTTGAAGAAATATTTGTGAATTTTACTTGACTTTCGGGTGAGGAGAGGAATCTTTTAGACAAACAAATGAAGAATTGCTTTGGACTGTGGCTAAAAGTGGGAATGCGTGGGGTTTTGGAAGGTTAACTGCAATATTCTAGGGTCTTCTCATCTTCAGTATTCCTTTGTCTTAAGAAGAGAAGTTAGGGCAAAATTAGGAAGCAGACATTTAAATATCAAGTTGTTTACAAAAACGCAACCAATAATATCCACCATTGTGTAAATTACTTCCTAAGACTAAAACTCGAACTTGAATTGACATTTATATGCCTTTTATAAAAAATATATTTTGTGACTATTTTCTGCTATGTTAACACAAATTATTTATCTGAGACAAAGTTGATTTGGTTTGGAAAACACAGGATATAATAGCTTCATAATTTTAGACCTCTTGCTAGAATAAAAGTCTGGAGGAACACTTAATTTCACTTTCTGAATTATTTGTCACACATCATTATTTCAGTTCTCTCACTTTCTAAATCTATTGTTAAGTCATTCATTAACTATTACATATTGTATACTTTCTGTTATTTAAAACTTTCAGTTGCCATTCTCAATTTCATATTGACAGGCAGATACACAAAATATCTAAATAATTGATGGTGTGTAGTAGACAATATTCTAAGTGGCTATAGTTGAGCTTCTCATTCAATTTCTCCCAGACTTGCTTACCATTAAAAACAGTATCTCTGGCATGTTATACTAAACACCCATTGACATTTCCGAAACAATTTCATGAACATAAAACTCTCCAAATAATCCTGGCATTTTCTAAATGCCTCCTTGGTGTGTGTGTGTGTGTGTGTGTGTGTGTGTGTGTGTGTATGTATGTGTGTGTGAGTTTCCTTGACTAGGTGCTTCCTCACACACCAAAGTTCTTTTGATACAAAATGTGTAATATTTTTTTTTCTTGAGAAACTTATCTGCATATATCTGCATGGAAAGACAAAATAAAATTTAAAATTACCTTGATTCAGAATGGCAAAAATTATATATTTTTTATTCTATGTATAGTGTACCTACCTACCAATGTACTATATTTTACCTGAATATTTTTCTAAAATACTCAAACCAAAAGCCTATGAAATTCAGGTCAATATAACTTATCTTCAGTACTACCAATAAGTAGTTATTGTTATAAATAAAATATTACCTGAAAATCATGATAGCATAATAAGAAGACTCTATTCTATTATTTTGGAAAATTTTAAAAAATCAACAGGATGTAGGTGTAAAGAATTAAATTTAATTCAATATTTATTATGCACACACACACACACACACACACACACACACACACACAGCTACTATGGGAACTGTAGCCCCACAGGTATCGAAGACATGGAAAATAATGCCCTTGTCACTAAACTCATTTGCACTGTCAAATGGTTCAACATCAGAAATTGATAAGATTTTTATCTGTGGAACTAAAATTAAATAAGATTCATTGCCATCTATTTCATAATATCTAGGTATATGCCTCCTTGTCTCCTTTGACACTGCTACCATGCTGACCCAGGACCTTATCACCTGATGCCTGAAGTATTAAAAGAGTGTTTTGTTACTCCCTGGTCTCTTGGGTTTACCTGCTAGGAGCTTCTGTTTCAGGTGGTGAGGAGGTGAGTCCTTTATCCACAGCAATTTCTTCCTTCAGTGATTGCTGCAGGTTCCATTCTGGCCATCTAGACAGCATTGTTATTCCCAGGAACTTTGACTTCAGGGTTCTGATTTCTATAAGGGATATAAAAAAATGATTATATATAATTGAAGTGGTGGTGGTGTAGGTTTGAATTTCCTGGCACGTGAAGTGCCTAGCTCTCCTTTAGGGTGCTCCCTGATAGTTCAACTAACCTGCCTTGCCTAAGAAGCAGAGTTATAGCTCCCGTGTCATTATAGTACTTTTTACTGTATCTCTAGTATAAATTAACTAAATTTTATGACATGGACAATATTGCATAGTCAGTATAGCACCTACATTTCAGATTTTCTCTTATCCCAGAACAATTTAACAAATATTAATACATTCATCGAAATCCATCTTTCTCTTAGTGGGACAAGACTTCCAGCCCAATAGAAGTAGACAAATCTCCAAAATATATATTAAGGGTTTGTGTTTTTATAGTCTTATGAAGACTCACAGTTGTCTCTTCTGCTTCACAATGGTTTTGGTATGCCCTTGGAAGAAAAAATGAGTTTCAAAAGTGAAGGTTATCTTTTTTCAATATTAATAACTATAGTCATTAAATTGACTTGCCTAGGTCAATCTTTTTTTTTCCTTTCATCACAATGATAATCAGCTATGTTTTGTTTTTTTTTTTTTTATTAGTCACCTTGCCACAATTCTATTCTGCTTCTTGAAGGTTTCAGGAGAAATCAGTAACATACCTCCAGCGCACAAGTGTCTCTGAATTTATTCATTTTTTTTTTCCTTCAGGATTAATTAATCTCTTTTAAAGTAATAGTTATCAGTTTGGGAGATACTTTAGACACTTGTCTTTCTGCTTTGGTTTGGTTGATTCTAGTTTATTGTGGAGTTAAATGGTATTTGAAATGTTTCCCATACCAATAGTTGATGGAATATCTCAAAAAGTAACAGACATTTTGTCTTTAAGAGCAACAATTGTCACACTTTTTCTTAGCCTACTACCCAGTCTTGAAATTCAGGGAACTAAAAATTTGAAGAGAGTAGGAGTGGAGTCAAGATGGTGGCATAGAAGCAGGTGAACTCTGTGGTTTCCCCCATAGCCACCTCAAATACCTATGAAATATGACGCTAAACAAATTTTAGAACTCCAGAACCCACAAAAGTACAGAGAAACAAGGCTCCCGCTGAAGGCAGCCCAAAAGGCAGACAGGAAGGGTCCATCACAACACACTGGGAGCCGAGACCAGTTGTGGAGACCAGTTAGGCCCAAGGTGGCCAGGACAAGCTGTGGGAACATGGCGGGAGAGTGGATCACCGGCAGCTGTAGCAGTTTCCAAAATTATCAATCCATAAGTACCAAGGACAAAGTGAAAGGTCAGTGGAACTCAGCTAAATTTGGGGGAGAGAAGAGGGTGTGGCCATCAGCCCCCAG
>JAQQSV010015521.1:0-12045 GCA_028646515.1 Pseudochirops corinnae | reverse complement strand
AATGATATGTTTGATTAAAGTAAGATTGTTAACCCATTTTGAGTTGCTTTCCTTTAGAAAAGCAGATCTAAGAATCTGTGCTAGTAGCTGCCCTAGGCATGCTAGGGTGCTTGCTGTTACAGAGGGAGATGTAATCTTCCTTTTCACTGAGTCCCCTGCCTTTATTTGTGTCTTTGATGCTACCCCTTCCTGTTTTTCTCTGGCAACTTTCCCCTTTAATCATCCATCCTCCTATCTCTAATTATCAGTGTTTCCTTATCCACTGGCTCCTTGCCTGCTGTCCACAAACATGTCCAGATGTCTCTTACCCTTAAGGACACCACACTGGACACTAATATCCTTTCAAATTATCGCCCTCTTTTTCTCCTCTATTCACAGTCAAACTTCTAGAAAAAGCCCTCTACATTCACTCTTTTTATTTCCTCCCAACCCTCTACGGAATGGTTTCAGCTCTTACTACTCAACCGAGCTTTCTCTCTAAGATTTCCAAGAATCTCATTAATGATGGATCTAGAGATTCCGTTCTTCCTGACCCCTTTCTAGGATCTGACATTATTGTCCACTCCATCTTCCTGCTTATTTTTTCTGCCCCGAGTTTTCATGTCATTGCCCTCTGAAAGTTCTGGTTTTTTCCTTCCTGTCTGACCTCCCCTCCTTAGTCTCCTTTGCTGGATTGTTATTAACAGTCTGTCTCTTAAAAACAGATGTCTCACAAGACTCTTGTACCTTCTCTTTTTCTCTATACTGTTTATGCTCTTCTCTTAGTGATCTTCCATACTTTCAGTTATCATCTCCCTAGTTAGCATTAGCCTCTCTCGGTAGCCCAAGTTCTGAATCACCAGCTACCTATTTTGTATCTTCAGATGAATATCGCATGGATATTTCCAACTCAACATAGCCAAAACAAAATTCATTCTCTTTTCTCCCTAACTCCACCCCTCATCCAAAAATCCTTATTTATATTGAGGGTACTATCATCTTCTCAGTTTACAAACTCACGGTCATCTTTGGTTCTCTCACTCCATATCTGATCAGTTGCCAAATCTTGTCAATCCCATCCCCCAAAATCTCTCATGTTCATTTCCTTCTCTCTACTCACTTGACACTGTCTTAGTTTGGGCCCACATCACTTCTTAGCTGGACTGTTAAAATAATTTCCTAATTGAATTATTGTCTTCCATTTCTTCCCTTCTCCAACTTATCTTCCATAAAGCTTCCAAAATAAGCTTTTGTAAAGTACGAATGTGATTGTGTCATTTTCCAACTTAAGAACCTTCACTGGTTCCCTATTACCTAAAGGATGAAAAACAAATTCCTTTACTTGCCATTTAAAATTCTTCAAAATCTAACTCCAGGCTAATTTTTTCAGCTCATTTTTTCATATTCTACATTCTAGCCAAACAATTCTCCTTGCTGTTCCCCCCAATTTGGCATTGCCTCTCCCACGTCTATGATTTTACAAAGCTGTCCTCACATATACAATGTATTCATTGTCACCTCCATCTTAAAAATAACTCGTGTTACATCCTATGAAAAGCCTGTCATGATACTATAGTTATTAATATTTTTTTCCATCTCATGTTATTATGTGCCTGCTTATCTGCATACATGCATGGTATATCTTTGAAGCAGAATCTACGAAGTCATTGAGGTTAAGGACGGTTTTTTTTTTCTCTTTGAATCCCTAGGAGCTAGCACCATGCCTTGCATGTGGTAGGAGTGTCATAAATATTTGTCAAATTGGACTGGAGTATACAAAGGTGGTTTGGATGTATTTACTATAGTCTAGATTCAGAGCCTCTGCTTTTTTTGTCTACCTCAGAGTAAAACCACACAGCCCATAAAATTTGTGGGCAATTGCCTGAACCAAGCAACTAGATTTCATTTATATATTCATGTGGCTTCACTTCCCTGAGCTAGGACAAGATAGCAACCTGGCATGGAAATAGAAGGGTGGAGTATACTAGCCTGATACCCATACTTTTTTGTTTGTTTGTTTGTTTGTGTTATTTTAAAGGAAAAAAAGAAAAACAAATTACATGGTAACTTTATTATAACAAATACCTCTAAGTGAAGAAACCTTCTAAATTCATTTGTAGATTCTCAATAAATCCTTTACGCTGCTTAGGTGGATGTGGCTGTGTCTTAACATCCCCAGCCTGACTACCACCTAACCCCAGAACAATGCCACGCACTGGGGAAGGCGTCCCAATAGGCTGCTATGTTCTTATGGTTTTTTTATTGTTCTTGGAGTTTGCTTGTTTCTTTTTTTAAGTTAATTTTTTTTGGGTTACATTTCAAGTTCTGAACTGTCTCCCTCCCCATGGTGCACTTGAATAGGCCACCATTTCACACACATACACATACACGTGCGTGTGTGTGTATGTGTGTAAAACATCATACCATACAACTTCAGTTTTTCAGTTCTTTCTCTGGAGGTAGAGAAGGATAAATCCTTCATAAATCCTTTTAGCTGATTTGAATATAATACTCAAAACAACTTAGTTATTCAGATATTCTTCGAACAATATTGCTGTTACTGTGTACAATGTTCTCTTGGTTCTGCTCATTTAACTCTTCATTACTTCATGTGCATTTTTTCCGTATTTTTACAAAATCCACCTGCTTGGCAAGTTCTTATGCTCTGATTGGCAAATAGGGAACAGATTTATCAAGTCACCCAGTTTGGATAATTTGATGAGGGTGAGAGTACTATCAACCAGGGGAATCAGTGAAGGCTTCCTTTAGGAGATGACTTCTGAGTTGAGCTGTCAAGGAAGCTAAATTCTGCCATGTGATTATGAGTTAGGAATGAATTGTATGAATTCAGAACCCGCCTGAGCAAAGGTATGGAGGTGGGAAGGAAACTGCTGAGTGTGGGGAAGAGTAACTTCATGGAACATAGAGTACATAAAGGAGAGTGATGTGAAATAAGGAATGCAAACTACAGTAGAATGGAGCCAGTCCTGTGAAGGACTTTAATGGCAATCTGAGTTTTTATTTTATTTTACAAGCAACAGAGAACCAATGAAGATTCTTGAGTAGGGAAGTGACGTGTTCAGATGCATACAAAATTTATTGAATTTAACTAAATTAAATATATTTGGGCAATTATTTATACAAAAATGAAACAATTATGGTAGATGTAAATAAAGTCATTCAGACGCTCAAAGATACAAAAGAAGACAAGACAGTGCCAGGTGTGGAGCATTGGGGAACAGAAAAGAGCATGCTTGGGTTGACAAACCTTACAATGAAGAATGAACTTCCCAAGTTGGGCACCTGATGGCTTTTAATGGTATTGTTCTGCTGAAGATCTCCTTCCATTTGCCTGTACATTACTAAGGCAATTTTCTACTATTTTTGACTAACTCTAAATTTCAGAAAGTCACTACTGCACAGTGATTTATGTGATCGCCTGGCCTACAGAATGCTTCAAGAAGCATCCTCGGAATACTGCGAATACATATGTTCCTTACCCAGACTCCCCTTAATCACAGATGTTGTAACCACAAAGAATTATCTCCTGCATTTTGCTCTATAGAAGAATGAGCCTCCAGTGTATTTGCCGTTAATCAAACTTACAAAAGAAGTGTGTGTCCTAAAAGCTTAATTAAATATGGAATTGGGTAAGAATGTGCCCTCCAATGATTCCAGTTTAGATTTGGGGAAAAAAAATAGCAAGTACCCATACTAAACTGTAAGTCAGTGGGTTGGAACCACACCCAAATCGGAGGCTAGCTCTTTATCTCCAGGTACTTGTTTTAGTTCTCATTTCCCCTTAATCTTATGCCTTATTTTACACAAATAGAGACCACTAGAGGGGATTGGAGAGAATGTTGTCTAATTAGGTCTTTCACTTGTAATGTTGGAGGGAAGGACATCCTTGTGCTCATCTCGGCTTATGTGAGGATTTCCTCTTTTTGAGCAACTCACAAAGAAGCTGCCAAAAGATTGAGTTGTCTGGTAAATGTCATGTTACCATTCCCTGACACTCCCTGTTCTTCCACTGCTTCCTATTCCAGGGAGCTAACAGGAAAGATGGGCAACTGAAACTCTTTCACCCCAAGTTTGGTATTGTTGTTGGTCAAAGGCGTCTAAGGTTTGTCTGTTCTTCTTATCCCTTTTGTGTCCTTCCCCAACCAGCCAAGCTGCCAATCCGAGTTTGGTACCCTTTTACACCATCAGCTGGTCCCTAGTCCCTTCACCTCGGGCCAGGCTTGTTGGTTCTTAGCTACTGTTTCTACTGCTGTCTGCAGGAGGTGGGAGAGACAAGTGAGTTTCTGCATCTTTTACAGTTGTGTTTTCTTTCTGGTTATCGTCAGCCTCCTAGTTTATATTTCTCCTACTCCTCTACCCATTGGTAGCTGAGGTGGAAAACAGTCCGAATTCTCCAAGATGCAAAGGAGGAGGGATATTGGGATGTTATCCAGACATCTTAATCTTTTTTAGAACAACTTAATTTTTTTTTTTGCTTTTTTTTTTTATCATACAAGCTATATAGAGATCCCAGGAAAAGTCTCAGATTCACTACTTTGGCTACTGCTAGGAGAGGGAATATGTAGGGAGAGGACAAATCATTGTTGTTGAAGGTGGAATAACGATTGTGACAGAGAAAAAAGATGGAGTCAATCAGCAAACAGATGAGTTTACGTGTCTTTTTATAGCCATATTTATCCTGACTATCAATTGGTCTTTTAGGTTGTTTTTTTAAAAATGCTTTCCCTAAATTGGGGTTGGTTTATACTCTACTTTGACAAGTGTCAGACATGGACAAGAGTCACTCCTGCTGAGTAGGTGGTGATCTGCTCCCTGGGAAGAAACACTCCCATTAGAGAGATCCTGAATCCAGTCAGGAATTGAAGTGTAAAGAATATAATAATGATAATAATAATACTAATCACAGAGGTAATAATCACAGTGATTATAACAGCTTTATTTCTTATTTACATGGCACTTTAAGTGTTGTTATGTCGAAGACCTTTCACAAAGGGGAACGTGTCATGAGCTCTAGTCTCCATTGAGCCATGAGTTGAATTTAATAAGCATTTATTGAATTGACCCATGGTCTTCTGGAAGCAGCTCTAATGAAGCTGATTGTTAAATTTTCAATGTGAGCATTTATACTATAGAAATTGACACTAGCTCTAAGTCAGGGCTTGACTTTTTGTTTTATCTGATTGTCTGTACTTAAGAAAATGTTAGTTATGCAGATTTAATTTAAAGTTACGTGTCCTTACATTCCTTCTCTTCTCCCTGCCCCCAGAAGCTGATTGTTAAACATTTATCAGCACACCACTGTTGTTTCTCTATAAACATTCCTTGAGCTCAGCAGAAGCCCAGGGAATGAAATCTTCACCAGAGAAGAGTCCTGATGACTGTAGGCTAATACCAGTATCATTATGAATAATAATAATAACTGGCACTTATATTGTTTTAACTTTACAAAGTACTTTCTATCTATTATCTCATTTGAGCTTCACAACACCCTTGGTGCCTGGTACTCTGTGCCAGGCATTTTGCTAGAGACAAAACATAATGCAGTCTCTTCTCTCAAGGAGTTTATGTTCTTAGAGTGTAAAACAACTACATATGCAGAGAAGTAAATAAAAATTTATTCAGAATAATTACAGAATTACAGAAAAATATAGAATTATATATTTCTATATATTATATATAGAATATCTATATATAGATATCTGTATATATATTCTATATATAATTATAGAATTACAGAAAAATAAGATTATATGAGGAGGGGTGAGACAGAAAACTCTAGGGAGATTAGCAAAAGCCTGCCAACTCAAGACTCTTGAGTCATCTAAGCCTCAGTTTCCTTATTTGTAAAACAGGAATTATGGTACCTACCCTGACTACCTCACAGAATTGTGAAGATCAGGCGTGATAAAGTGCTTTGGAAAAAAATATGGAGCATATAATAAAAATATAGTAAGATGTTATTAATACTCTTTTCACCTGTGGACATTCTACTGTGAATTGAGAGAAGGACTTCTATGATAATACTGCTATGATATGTTCTGTGGTCTCCTCTCTACCCCTCATCTTGCCCTGTAGAGTTCAAGACAAACCAGTAACTGCTGTAGGGTTTATGAAATTATTTTTCTAGATAGGTTGAAGTTGAAAAAGGAAGAGAGAAACAAAGTGTAGAACCGATCTCTGACTTCTGTCTCCCTAGCCAGATGTTGAATCTTTGGGAGCTTAAAGAATGACTTTTTTTTCTATAGAGATTCAACATGTCTAAACTAATCTCCTGCTAATCCTCTTATCCTTCCAGTGAGTTCATGAAATCTGTGAGTTAAATATTACTGAGCACGTATCATTACAAGAGGTGCATTAGGAAGAAACTGGCTTGTCAATACATTTCACCCATGCTTTATCTCAACGCTGTTGCCATACTAGCAAAAAGAAAAATAAATGGTGCTTTTACTGGTATTTCTGATAAGGGATAAATTCATCTCGACCTTTAACATCTTGAAGGTAACAGTGTTAGGTCTTTAGATATTATGGGGGTAAACTTGGATTAGAGGAGAGAGACCTGGGCTGGAAGCCAGTGATCATAGATTCTGGTCCCAGGTCTACCCAAGGATGATCCTGGCCCAGTCACTTTGCTCTCTGAGCCTTAGCTTCCTCATCTGTGAAAAAGGGATACTGGGCACCTTTTCTGTTTCTCATGCATGGCACTCCATTTGTCATTTCTGTGCCCTTGTACTAGAACTGCTATGTGGTATGGTGAATAGAGCACTGGGCTCAGAGTCAGAAAAACCCAAGTTCACATTTGAGCTCAGACAGTAGCTTAACTTCTGTTTGCCTCAGTGTTCTCATTTGTAAAATGGGGCTAATCAGAGCACCTATATCCCAGGGTTGTTGTGAGTATTGAATAAGATAATAATTTTAAAGCACTTAGTACGGTGTCTGACACGTAGTAAATCTAAACACTACACAAATGTTAGCTGTTATGATTGTTACTGTACTGGCCATCCCTGATGCCCAGAATATATCCCTTCTTAACTTTTATCTCACAGAATCCCTTTCTTCCTCAGACACACAGTTTCGGCACCACCTCCTATGTAAGGACTTTGTTGATTCTTCTCCCCCCTTGTCTGTACATATTTAATGACTTGTATTGATTCTGTGTATGCACAGATAGTATGTATATGCACATATGTGTGGATACTTGTATGCATATATGCACACATGTGTGTTATCCTCTGAGAGAATGGAAGCTCCTTGAGGGTAGGATTATTTTATTTTTTTTGTGTCTGTATCCTGACAAGAAGTACAGTATTTAGCATATAATGAGCACTTAATAAAATGCTTATTGCCCCATATTTCTTAAAGAAGAAAGCAAGATATTATTAGTAACCTAAATCTTCCCTCTTTTCACATGAGCCAAATAGCCTTTTCTGCCATCCAGTTTTCCTGTACTTGGAATAGCAAACAACTCAGTCGTTGCTTCACTAATTTAAGCCCAGCAAAGCCTCATCTGCTGAAGTCAGGGCTTTCGGAGAGTTTCTTGGGGCTGCTGTGTGGTTTGTTCTAGTATGGGAGCATCACAATTCTGGCGTGTCTTAGAGGGCAAATACCCCACTATGATTACCCCAAGCAGTTGCCAGAGACTTGAGCGCATGCTTGAGGGAGGGTTTTTTACAGGATAGCTTGGGACCACAAGCTTGTTGTTTAAGACACTGGCACTCCAATTGAGGAGGCAACTTAATGCTGTTTAGCAAATATCACATGTAATTGGACCTGCTGAAGCTATTTTTATGTGAATGGACCCATAATTTCAGCATCAATAGTGACTTAATTTTAGTTCTTCCGGAGAACCCTTTCCTGCCTCCTTAAAAACAAAACAGAACAAAACAAAACATTTCATCTCCGGCAACTGGGCTGTAGATGTTGACTGTATTTAAGTGGATATCTACTGATGGACACCCAAGTGGGAGCAATCACACCTGCGGGCTGAATCTCAAGATTAACAGGAGGAAAGCAGAACAAAACAAAACCCCGTTTCTCACAGAGTGCTTTGATTCCAAGAAATTGAGGGTATTAAATCCTGCAAATGTGCTAAAACATGCAGGATCTCTGACAGCCACAAAGAATTCCAAATGCTCCTGCTTTGCATAGAAGAATGTCATCTTGAGTGGTCATGTGCCCATGGGGCCTTCATAGACACAAAGCTAACTTTGGAGTGTTATGAATGGTGGTTTGTACTGCTGACTGAAAGTAGAGGCTCCTGGAAGATTTGGGATTTTTTTTTTTAGTCAATTATTTGTTCTTTCAAGGGGCTGAGGGCACTTTACATACATTATCTGATTTAATTCTTACAACAGCCCTGTGAGATAGGTGCTACTTTAGCCTCATTCTACAGTTGAGGAAACTGAGGCTCAGAAAGTTTAAGTGATTTGCCCAGGGTGACAGAACTAGAAAATGCCTGAGATGGAAGTCTAAACCAGATGGTCTTGATTCCAAATTCCAAATCGGGCTCTGTATGCATTATACAACATTGCCTCTCATACCAGTCATGGGAAGTGGTTGTCACTATCTTGGTTTCTTACATCATGAATGCTAGCACAGAAATAGGCCCAATCTTAAATCCTGGGTTATTTTTAAAGGCACACACAGAGTACTCCTGACCTCCCAACTTTAGTTAATTCATACTTTGCCTTAATTCTACCAGTAACCAATTTATTGAAATCTGACACATATTACTAGACGTAGGACCATAGATTTTAGAGCTGGTAGGTACTTCAGAGATCGTCTAGCCTGACCTCTTCTCATTTTACTTATAAGGAAACTAAAGCTAAGAGAAAATAAGAGACCACACAGGTAACAAGCAGCAAGTCTGAGATTAGGGACAAATTCTTCTGATTCTAAATCCAAAGCCTTTCTGGATGCACTGGGCTCTCTCTCGGATGCGGCTAGAAGAGCTCAGTGGAGTCTGACTCCTCCATCCATCATGCAGCACTCAGCATGGACCTGGACATATAGCTGTAGTCACTGAAGGGCTATTGATGGGATGAATGGGATGGGGAGAGATTTTGAACATCTGGGGAATTAGGCCGAAACAGTAAGAGTAAAGTGGAGAGTTGAAATGACTTGGATAGTTCACATTCTAAAATTTATCTGCCTAAAACAAATGCCACCAGGTATATTGGAGTTTAAATGTATAATGGTTTCTCCACATTCTCCCAGTCACTGTTCCCTTCTGGCCTCAGTGTAGCTGACGATGTGCAGACCTATGTATTGACTCACTCGGCCACTAGATGTCTCTGTTACCTTGGCCTATTTTGTATACAATTACATGTCCAGGTTTCTATGTCCAAATGAAGAAATGAAAAGTACATCTTCCTGGAGCTAGAAGGCTGTCACTGTTCACCTTGTTAAACAGAATGGAGGTGCAGAAATGCTTTTGTCATTACCAGGAAAGACTGTCCTTTAAGTGTTTAACTAGTAACCTTAATGAGAGCTTCGTGTCCTTTATAGTCTTTTATATGTAAGGATACAAATATATGTGTATCTATCTGTCTTTCTATACGTATACATATATATATTTATACATGCACATACATCTATCTACATAGGTTCCCAAAGTGGGCGATACTGCCCCCTGGAGGGCGCTGGAACAATCCAGGGGCCAGTAGTAGCCTTGGGTTTGATTGAGGGGCACTGAATAAAAATAATGGTTCATCTAACCCCAGGGGGCAGTAGGCCAAATAAGTTTGGGAACCTCTGAATCTCTCCCTCTCCCCCTCTCCCCTCTCTCTTCCTCTCTCTGTGTCTGTCTCTCTGTCTCCCTCTCTCTCCGTTAGTGTCATGCTTTCAGTTAATGGTACACACCAAATAAAAATTTAGGCAGTTTTCCCTTTAGAATAATACTGCCATTTAATCCAACCATCTCACTGAGGCTGACAGTGGAGTTCTAGGGAAAGGTCAGGAAAGTGTCTCTTTTCTTGGAAAGATTATAGAATTAAAAAGGCACCCATTGGATCACAACTATTACTCAGAAGATGGCCCAAAGGCAGAGAAGTGGACTTGGACCATGCAAGATCATGCAGTGTCAGAGAAGAGAGCAAGAGGACTTAGAGGTTATCTAGTCCAATCCCCTTTTTTTTTTTGCAGAGGAGGAAATGAGGTCCATTCAGTCCAGCAGACTGGAGGATCTTACCATCTAATTGAACACTTTTGGTTCTACTGCTTCATGTTTGTTCGTCAGAGTACATTAAGGAAGGAAATTCTACAATGGGCTATGATGGATTGAAGTGATGAAACTGCCAGTTGAAATTCAGCCCTACTGAAAGATTAACAAAGCCATACATTGAAGACCCTCCAGCTTATAAAGACTACTTGTCTACCCTGCTCTTATATTTGTCACCCAATTTACTGCAGGGTGGGGTCCACACACTCCATGAACTTCAGAGGGTCAGTGGGGAACAGGAACTGTACAGTAAATGAAATTGAGAATTTCCTTCGACCATGAATCTAGGCAACAAAACCTAAAATCTTGGCAATACCTGTGACTTTGGCACCAATAAAAACAGATATTTTCATGTCATTCCAGCTAAAAACTGATTGAATTTCCAACCTGACTTGTATGTTATCTTGTCAAAGATATCCCCACAGCTTACTGTTCTTATTCAAGCTAAGTAACAATAGCCTTCACATACCAAATACAAAAATTTAATTTTAACTTACCTATATTTTAAACATAGTGTCATAGTTTCAGCATCAATAGTGACTTAATTTTCATTCTTCTACATGTTAGTAAAGAAACCATATATATGACTACATTACAAATTTGTTTTTTAATATTCTAGTAACTGTATTTCAGCATAATTAGTTTTCTTTGTAGTATCATGCCTTTTTACATATTTAATAATAATAGTTTTATTATAAAACATTATTTTGAGGAGAAGTCTATGTCACAAGAAAGGTTAAGAATTCCCATTCTAAGTTGACTCTGATCACTGAATCCATGGCTGGATCAACCTTGTGCCATGTAATTTTGGAGAAGCTGCTTCACTCAGCTCCACCTGTGCATGATGGGGAGTTTTAAAGGCGTAATCAGAAGATGTGTCTTTGGTTTGGCTGTTTAATATATCCAGAATGTCCCCTCCCCCCATCTTTTCTTTTTGGACTCCTACTCATCCTTTAAAGTTACAATCCAGAGCCACCTCCTCCAGGTGGTTTCCTTGATCCTTCTAGTTCAGCGGTTCTCAACCTGTGGGTTGCGACCCCTTTGGTGGTTGAACGACCCTGTCACAGGGGTTGCCTAAGACCATTCCGATGGTCTTAGGAACCGAGACACCGCTCCTCTATCCATCTCCAGGCAGGTCCGCCCACATGCAGACACGCCCACATACGAGTATTAAAGGGTCGTGACATTAGGAAGGTTGAGAACCGCTGCTGGCAATGACCTTCCCTTTCAGACCTCATAGAGCATTGTTTTGTAACACACTTATTCACATATCTTGCAATATTATGCATTAGAGAAATTATTTTTGGCATCTTATCTGCTTCCTAAGCTATAAGCTCCACAAGCAAAATTATCTTATCTAATCTTTGTGTTTCTCCTGGGAGCTAGCACCACATCAATAAGAGCTTCATAAATGTTGTTTGGTTTGATTGTGATGTTAGTAAATCATCTTTGATTCCCTAGAGGAAAGATGCAGCAAACTGAAAGACAATCAATTAATAAGCATAGTGTCTGTTTTGTGCCAGGCACTATTCTACTAGGGTTCCTGCCCTTGGGGAGTGTTCAATCTATCCAGGGAAATAACATCAATTCATATACACATATAAAAATGCATATAAACACATACACACATATATAAATTCAAATATATAAAAGCTCAATATATAGAAACTAAATAAATATAAATAATATATTTAAATATAAATGATGTAAATATACAAACTAAATATGTAAATATATTTAAATTAAATATATTATATTTATTTTTATTATATTATTTATATTTTATTATATAATTTATATATAATTTAATATATTATATATAAATAAAT
>JAQQSV010015520.1:0-12045 GCA_028646515.1 Pseudochirops corinnae | reverse complement strand
CTCAAATGACAAAAGAGGCCCAAAAAGCCAATGAGGAGAAGAATGCCTTAAAAAGTCGCCTTTGCCAGATGGAGAAAGAATCTCAAAAGCGCTCTGAGGAGAATAATTCCGTCAAAATTAGAGTGGAGCAAATGGAAGCAAACATGGAATACCAAGACATTTAGAGGAAGGCCCCTGGCAAATTGACTGGCTCTTCTGTGAGGTATTTATGGCAGGACATGGACAAGGTCAGGGGAGAAAAAATGGATGGATCATGACATGCACTAGGAGATGTAGTCACATTGATATAATCATGTACATCCATCAATAAATTGAATAGGATATAACAACTGAATTAGCCAGAAAAATGTTCTTTCCCTTTCCTGCTCTACTTTACACAGCTATAAGCTACAGGTAAACCTTTGGCACTCTGGAAAGCTCTAATATCATGGAATCCATTCACCCATAATTTTATTTTATGGAACCTAACTGAAAGAGTTAGCTTGTCCTTATTCTGTTTAAACCCTGATAGAACTGATTCATTGATACCAGCCAGGGTAAAAGTTAGCAAGTGCTACCAAAATATAGGGAGCACAGTGGGTAGAGTGCTGGGCCTGGAATCAGGAAGAGCTGAGGTCAAATTTGGCCTCAGACACTTACTAGCTGTGTGACCCTGGGCAAGCCACTTAACCCTGTTTGCCTCAGTTTCCTCATCTGTAAAATGAGCTGGAGAAGTAAATGGCAAACCACTCCAGTATCTTTGCCAAGAAAATCCTAAATAGGATCATGATGAGTTGACATAACTGAAAAATGACTGTGCCACAAGAAGGATTTATTTCTTTGAATTACTCAAGAACTGATATGTGAATGGAGCCCAGCATAGGTACCTTTGGAAAAGGGTCAGGGGTGGTGGTGAAAAGGACATGAAGCATAGCTCTCAGCCTAAAGAGGCCAGAGGCAGAATAAGCTTAGCAGTAGGAGATCATGAATAGGCAGGAGGTACCTATGGTAAGAACGCTGTATTCTAATGTAACAGAGGAAAAAGTTTGATGTGAGAGTAGGAGAAAGAACCTTTCCTCAATCTGTCATTAGTTATGTGGCCATGGACAAATTCTCTTACCTCTCTGTGCCCTAGTTTCTTCAACTATAAAATGAGAGTATTGTACTAGATGATATTTATGGTCCCTTCCAGCTCCTTGACTTTATGAAAAGGTTTATGGGCAACAAAAGAAGAATTAAAGAGCGCCAAAAGCAAACTTGGGAACTTGAATGTTTCAAGCCTGAAGGGACTTTAGAGGCTGTTCAGTTTAGTTTCTTTATTTTATAGATAAGGCTACGTAATAGCAGGGATGGGATTCAAACTCAGATCCCTTAACTCTAAATTCAGTTTTCTTTTTAGAATGTTGTGTATCCAGTATACCATATATATATATAAATCAAGCCTCTGATTTCTTGAAGTTGCCCAACTCCATTGGGAGTTACACAGGTATGGGATTGAAGACTCAGGCTAGATAGTTTGAACTAGAATGCATTCAAAATATCATGATCCCAAAGTGTCAGAGGGATTAAAGCATATCCTTTCAAGCTGACAAGTTGTAGGACTCTTGGCACTACAGAAAATTATACTTGGGTGAGGCTAGTTAGTTAGCAGGAGCAGGCATGCTGCTCTACAGTTCGGCAAACATCACTGTAGTTTTCATCTGGGACAAGTCTCAAAATAGAAATAGGGTGTTCAAAAGCCAGCCAAAGTACCTAGAGGTTCTACAATATCTGTTGCATAACCCTATATAACCCCATTTGATTTCTTCCTTTTATCTTTACCCCTCTGGCACTTGAAGATGGGGTTTCTGGAGGAAAGAGAGACATCAAAAAAAATCTATCTTTTTGTCTTGATCTATCACTTGCTAGTTCTTACTGCCTTCCACTCTGACCAAGTTTTCCCCTTAAATTATCTTTGCTTAAGACAATCCTTGTCTTTTATGACCTTCTGTCTAGATGCTATTTCCAGTTTCTGGGTTTAAAAGGTACCACCTAAACCCTGACCCTGAATCTGTTGGTTTTATTGATGATACCTGGTAAGATAACCTATAGAAGACCTCTTAGAGATCTCGTAACAGCAGCAGCAGCAACAGCAGCAACAGTAACAACAACGGCTAACGGTCTTGCCTTTGGGTTTAGGACAAATGAATGTATCCTGAAATTTTGCCGCACAAGCCATCTGCATTCTCAGGAAAGACTTCTAGGACTAAGTGCCATGGGACTGGGACTTGTCCTGAAGTTGCTGCTGTATGGGGAGGGGAACATCTCAGTCAGGCTGTATCCCACAATTGGCAGGCAACTGAAACCATGGATATTCGTTATTGATGTGGTCCCTTTGGGGAAATCAGTTTCCTGGATTCCGACACTCTAGCTATTTCTTTCCATCAGATAGAATTCCACTGTCTCTGTCAGGCTCAGCTTGCTTATATCAATCGAATTCTCCTCCTGTGGTGAGCCTAATTCCAATTTCACAATCACTAGCAGCCTTCTGCTAGGAGTTTCTACTTAGTGAGGATGGACCTGTTCCATATATGAAATGGTCAGGACTAGCTGGCAAACTCCCCATGTCAATACATTACTATTATAACATACTAGCATGTCGCTGCCTTCCCTGCCCAATAATAAGAGCCCAAATAAAGGTTTAGTCATGAAAGTGGCGTCTGGAAATGGAAACTAAGGTGTAAGAACCCTGCCCTGCCCTGCCTAGACAGAAATCCCTGAAGTCAGGAAGCTAAGAGCAGAACTAAAGACAAAGACTCAGATTAAACTATTAGAGAAACAGATGATTCATTCGTTCCCTTGAGTTTTATTCTTATTTTTTTTAGCTCCTACCATTTCTACACTAAAAGCTACTGAGCAGACTATCCCCCCAAGATGTCAACATAAGCTTTGGTGATTCTAACTAGGGAAGAGGAAAGTGTTTGTATCTCTCTAATGTAAAAATCATGCAATATTGTGTACTTTTGTACATATTTGTGTCTTATTTCCATGCTAGAACATAGGCTTCTTAAGAACAAGATCATGTCTTACTGTAATTTCACTGCTTCCTTTAGTACAGTGTGCTGAATACAGTAGGTGTTTAATAAGTGTTTATTGTGTTAATGAGGATATAATAGCTGACTGAAGACAAAGGAAATTTGATTGATAATCTAGTTGAAAAGAGAAGGGGGACATTTAAACACTTTTTATGTAATCAACTCACAAAGAAACAAATTCTTTTAAACTCTCTCTCCCATCTCTTGGAAAGTTATATTCTGAGCAGTCATAGGTTTAGAGACAAAGGACTGGGGTTCAAACCTGATCTCTGCTCATGACAAGCTGTATAAACTTGGGCAATTCACCTAATTTCTCTAGACTTCAATTTCCTCAATTGTAAAACAAGAGAGTTGAACTAGAAGGCCACAAAGGTCCCTTCCAGTAGTAACTCTTTGATCTTATGAATGTATGAATGTGATTTGGTCAGGTGAACAGGATTGGCAATGGTTATTAGTATAGATGGCCACTGTGGAATATGAGACCTATAAGGTATGGTATAAAGTATGGAAAATAAATGAGGACCTCCCAAATCTCTTCCAGATCGCCCCTGTACTCTAACTTTAGAAGAGTTCTTTCCCTCTGCCTATTCCATTCTTTGTACCCTGCAATCTAAATACTGGCTAAGTTGCTTGCTGCCCTGTAGACACTCCATAAGGGGGCTTGGCATCCTTGAGGCTGCGACAATAGTTGGAAGAGACCTCTGAAGAATTAGCCATGCTTCAAGAGCCATTTTGTGGTACCTATGAGCTGCATGTGCACTTGATCGGTACCCATACAATAGTTTGTAGGATGGGGAATTGTTTTACCTACACTTATGTACATTTGCTGAGTTCCTGAAAATCTTCACTGCCTTTCCTGTCTTGTCTTTCTCCTCCCCTCTTGCTCTGGGCTGTCCCAGATCCTACTTAGTATACCTGGATGAGAAGGGAAGAAGACATGTCACTACTGGAGATGCCCTCCCCACTAACCTTTCCTCTTCTTGCCTACTCCAACCTCAGGCCACCCAAAACCCATCAGGGTTCTTTGATTGCTTCTACGGCTTGAATGAGATGAGTATCTCCAACTGTAGTCTTTCTGATGAGAAAGAAAATCACCAGGCTTCACCTACCTTGCTACTGCTTCCTAAAGTTCTCTAGGTCTTACCATCTGCCCTGCCTCTATGACTTGCTGACCCCCACTGTCCTCTGAATCACCAACATAAACTTGCTACCTGCCCAACACTGCCCCTTTGGAACTTCCAGGGTTTTCCATCAGCCTTGAAACTGAACTTTATTTCATACCTTTAAAATGTGAGCTCCTTGATACTAGGGACTATCTATCTTTTTCTATTTGTATACCAAATACTTAGCCCAGTGCTTGGTGCATTAATTGGTGGAATTAATGCTTTTTTCAGTGATTTTTCATTCGTCCCAATTGTCTCATAAGTAAACCGTATTTTAAATGCTTTAGCAGAACTTGTTATTGAAAGAAAAGCTACAATAATTTTTTTTTATAAAGAGGATAATCAATCCATCTTCCCAATTTATATTTTGTTTTGTTTTCAAAAAATATTTTAAAATTTCTTAAAGTCTGAACATATCAATAAAGGGAAATTTCTTCAATGAGAGAATGTTCTTATGTAGGTTATATAATCCCAAGAGGAGCCATCACCAGTCATCTTGACTTTTGTCTTGTCACTGTACTCTTATGACTCTGGAGGAGAGAGCAAAACCAATGACTTCACACAGTTCCCCTTCACTTAAATACCAATTCACATGCAAGTCTAGATATCACCTTCCTGATGTCATTGGTCCTCTCTGAGAATAGTGGACAAATGACAACAACAAGCCCAGGAAATATCTATAATTATTTCTTAAATATTCACAAAGAAAAACATCATACCAACAAAGGATCTAGAGAAAGAAATCTATCAGAAGATTAATGAAATGATTTGGTTTTACCTTAATATAGGACCTGCCCTGTCCTTTGTAAGCAAAGAAAGAGAATTGTAGACCAATGTTATTATTGATGAAAATCAATAAAAATTTTAAAAAATGCTGTTGAAAACTTTACAGCAATATCGACAAAAATTATTGATAGACAGCTCATGCATTTGCTAAGTTGGGATCCAAATACCAACAAGCAAGACAGTCCCTGTCTCTCAAGGGGCTTGAATTAAAAAGGGGAAAAACAAGACATAAAAGGGATCTGGAAAGGGAGTGGGGAGAGAAATTCAAAGGTGCTTAGGGTTTGGAGAGGAATGGGTTGTGAGGTAGAATTCTGGATATGGTAAAATAAATAAAATCCCGGCAAAAAAAACTGGCAATATGTCCAAAAATTATTCATTATGATCAAATTGGAGCTATTCCAGGCATGCAAGGATGGTCCAACACTAAGAACAGTAGGAAAATAATTAAAAGAACTATATTAAAATATTACAAACCACATAATTATATCAATAGAATTACAGAAGGCTGTTCACAAAGCACCTCATTCATGCTAAAAACCCTACATGACATAGGTATTGAAAAGATATTTTTAATGCAGTAAAAAAGTATGTATCTAAAAATCAAAGTTAGCATTATATATGATGGGAAAATGTGGCAATTATACATTATGTGTGTATATATATATATGCATATGTATGTGTGTATACATATGTATACACACAGAAACACACACATATATTATAATGGGAAAAAAAAACCAGTTGAAGTTTTTTTCTTTACAATGAATACAGGAGTAAAGCAACTATCACAAGCCAAATTCAAAGTTTCTTGGGTTCAGGTTTTGATCCAGGTGCGGATGGGGGTATTTCAGAGACTGTATATTGTGATCCTTTTGACTCTCTTAGTGCGTGGGGTGGCCTAGGCACTTATGATCCTGTCTCTTGTTGATAAAACTTCCAACCCTTTTATCCTGATCTTTTAAAGTTTTGGTCCTTGACCCCAGCTGCTTATATTCTATATTTCTGGATCTTCAATGGAATCTGCTAGATACAAACTTTTTTGCCCATTTTAATTTATATTTGTTTATTGATTTTTTGCTTTTTTCTTTTTAAAAATATATTTTATTTTTCCAATTATGTATAAAAATGATTTTTAATATTCTCTTAAAAAATGTTGAGTTCTAAATTCTCCCTCTCCTTTCCCCTCCCTGAGACAGCAAGTAACTTAATATAGAGCACACATGCACAGTCATGCAAAGCTTATTTCTATATTAGCCATGTTGTGAAAGAAAACACAGACCAAAAAAAAAAAACCCAACAAAAAATAAAACCTAAGAAACACAAAGAAAGTAAAAATAATTATGTTTTGATATTTATTTAGAGTTTGTCAGTTCTTTCTCTGGAGGTTGATAGCATTTTTCATCATAGATCATTTGAAATTGTCTTGGATAATTGTATTGCTCAGAATAGCTAAGTCATTCACATTTGATAACCACACAAAATAATACTGTTACTGTGTACATATTCTCCTGGTTCTGCTCACTTCACTTTGCATCAGCTCATGTCTTTCCGGGCTTTCCTGAAAGTATCCTGTTTGTCATTTCTTTCTTTTTTAAAATAGTACTTTATTTTTTTCCAATTACATGCTGAAATAATTTTTTAGCATTCATTTCTACAAGATTTTGAGTTTCAAATTTTTTTTCCTCCCCTCCCCTCTTCCTAAAATGGCAGACAATTTGATATAGATTATACATGTGCTATCATGTAAAACATACTTCCATATTAGTCACAGTTGTGAAAGAAGAAACAGATCAAAAGGAAAAAAATGCAGAAAAGAATAAAGTGAAAAAATATGCTTCAATCTACGTTCAGAGCCCACCAATTCTTTATCTGTATGTGGATAGCATTTTCCATCATGAGTCCTTTGTACTTGTCTTGAATCATTGTGTTGCTAAGAAGAACTAAGTCATTCATAGTTGATAATCACACAATGTTGCTTATAATGTGTACATCATTTTTCCTGGGTCTGCTCATTTCACTTTGCATCAGTTCATACGATCTTTACAGGTTTTCCTGAAATCTACCTGCTCATCATTTCTTATTGCACAATAGTATACCATTACATTCATATACCACAGTTTGTTCAGGCATTCTCTAGTTGACCTGCATCCCTTCAGTTTCCAATATTTTGCCACGAAAGGGCTTTATAAATATTTTTGCACGTGTAAGTCCTTTTCCTTTTTTAATAATCTCTTTGGAATAAAGACCTAGTAGTGAGTTGTTTTGCTGGATCAAAGGGTATGAATAGTTTGATTGCTTTTTGGGAGTAATTCTAAATTGCTTCCCAGAATTGTTAGATTAAGTTCACAACTCCACCAACAGTGCAATTTTTCCACATCCTTTCCAACATTTATCATTTTCTTTTTATGCCATATTAGCCCATTTGATAGATGCATTTTAATTAAGTTGTTTTAATTTGCATTTTTTCTAATCAAAAGTAATTTAGAGCACCTGTTCATATGCCTAGAGATAGCTTTGATTTCTTCATCCGAAAACTGCCTTTTGACCATTTATCAATTGGGGAATAGTTTGTATTCTTATAAATTTGACTCAGTTCTCTATATTTTTGAGAAATGAGGCCTTTATCTTAGACACTTGCTGTAAAGATTGTTTCCCAGCTTTCTGCTTTCCTTCTAATCTTGGCTGCATTGGTTTTGTTTGTACAAAAGCTTTTTAACTTAATGTAATCAAAATTATTTTATATTTTGTAATGCTTTCTATCTCTTGTTTGCTCATGGATTCTTCCCTTTTCCACAGATCTGACAGGTAGATTATTCCTTGCTCTTCTAATTTTCATATGGTGTCACCCTTTATGTCTATATCATGTACCCATTTTGACCTTATCTTAGTATACTTGTTTATTGATGTTAATGATGTATTATCTTCCTACTTCCAAGGAAGATCTGAGGTTATTTACACAGCAACAACACATATAAAGCAGGACAATTAAAAATGAAAGCAGAACAAAAATAGTTTAAAAGGATCAGGGAATTCTGTCTATTTGGACCACTGTGGACATGCTGCACAACTTGGACTTCCGTAAACTTCCTGCCTTTATGGGACTTTTTTATTTACTGGCCAAATGGACCTTGGCCATCTGGTCAGCTGCTTAGATCTTCCTCACATGACTACCTGTTTGGATGGTTGTTATGTGTCAGCCCTACCCTGTTTGTTCTGAATTCAGCTCCAAGACTGCCTTTCTGATTTAGTCTATTGCTTTCTACCTGAGCTACCCCTACATTAGTATCCTGGACCTGTGGAAGTTTTGACCCTGGCTTAGGACAGCTACATCCTACTTGTTTTTTCCCTTAAGAAGAGCCATATCTCCCGTGTGCTCCATGACCATATCCTGGAACTTAAATCTCTTTCCAATTCCCAGTAGTATATATCTAATGATGACTTCTTTCCTGTCTCCCTCATCTGGTTGTAACTATTCCACCTACTTGGATGTTGGATATTGATTGAAAGAGAGGGATTAAAAACAGGAGACGAGGTTATCCAAAGAATTAGGACAAATGCAACTGTTTTCATTTGATCCATTGTAAGGCCAGTTACATCACATAAGCATTTAGACTGATTTCAAGGAATCTAGGATGAAATCCCACATTTCACAGAATTTCAAAAAAAATCTCTGGAGAGAACATCAGCTGTAAGGAAGATAGGTCCCATGCAGAGAATGCTCATCCTTACATGCCATGAGAATATGATTTTTAGTTTGACGTTAAGACTTAGACACATTCACTTGTGTAAGCCTTTGTTCAGAAGTCAGGTCTGCTAGAACATCTTGGATAAAATTGAGTGGCAATCCCTGGCACACAAGGATTTCCAAGAGAATTCTATTAAACTTCTAAATGATAATCAGTACCTTTATAATGCAAATTATGCCTTTAAAATGAAAAAGAAAACACTCTAGCAATCTAATTTTATGAGACAAAAATGGAAAGGAGAAAGCAAAAAAAGAAAACAAAAACAGAGAACTATAGACCAATAGTATTAGTGAATATCAATTCAAAAATTTTAAATACGATTCTGGCAAAAAGACTACCAAAATATAAATTTTTTTTTATTATGATCCATTTGGATTTATATGAGATGTCAAGATGGTTCAACATTAGAAAAACTATATTTCATCGTATTAGAGACAAAAATATACAAAATGACGTGATTATTATCAACAGAATCAGATAATGCCGCTGACAAATTAAAACATTTAATAACACTAAAAACACAAGACAAATTATTAGATATTTTCTAATATGATTAAAAAAATATATCTAAAGCCAAAATCATATTCAATATTATATTCAATAGGGAAATAATATAAATTTTCTCAATAATATAGGAGTAAAGCAAGGATCCTGCTCTCCCTGCTGGTTTTTTGCTACAGGTCTACCAATAGAAATGACAAGAGAAAGAAATTAAAGGCATAAGGATAGGCAGAGGAGACAAAGCTATCATTATTTGATAATGACATATAACAGTAGTATAATAAAACTTAGGAGGAAATAGTAAAAAGGAAGTCTTCTTCAAAATAACTACAAAATACATAAAATATATGGAAGTCAATCTATCAAGGCACACTCAAGACCTGTATAGAGAGAATTACAAAATGCTCCTTTAAAAAATAAACACTGACAAATAATAGGAGGAACATTCAGTACTCGTGATTCAGTTACATTAATATTACAAAAATAATGATACTACTCAAACTAGTTTACAAATTTAGTGATGTACCAGCCAAACTACTAAGGGAATACTTTAAAGAGCTAGACAAAATAATAACAAAATTCATTTGGAAGTACAAAAGATGCAAAATCTCAAGGGAAATAGTGGCGGGAAGGGGGGTGAGTGGGAATGAAGGGGGAATAGTACTTCCAGATCTCAAATTACATTATAAAGCAGTGATCATCAAAATTATTTGGTACTGGTTAAAGAACAGAATCAGCAGAACTCATTAGATAAGGAAGAATCAGAAACAAACTCAATCACCCTTTGTTCCATACACCCGAGAATACAAACAACTTGGGAACAAGCTCCATATTTGACAGGAATTGCTGGGAAAATAAGAAAACAGTTTCACAGAAATTAGGCTTAGATCCTCATCTTATACCATGTATCATAATAAGTTCAAAATATACATAAGACCTTAAAGTTAAAGGTCATAATAAAATAAATAGAAAACCATGAAGTAGTTTGCATAATCATAGCTATCCGTGCAAGAGTTCTTAACCAAACAAGGGATAGAGGCAATTACACAGATAAAATAATTTTGATTATATAAACTTGTAAATTTTTGCATAAATAAAATTAATGAAAACAGTTAATTGGGAACTAAATCTTTGCCATCGAATGATTCTAATAATGGCCGATGTCCAGCATACAGATAGGACACTAATACAAATATATAAGGATAAAAATCATTCCCCAGTGAATAAGCGGTCAAATAATAGGAACAATTCTCAGAAGGGCTGCAAATTATTAACTATTTAAAAGATTGCTCCAAACTACTACTAAAAGAAATGTAATATAAAACAAATATGAGGCTTTACCTAGTACCTAATCAATTAGCAAAAGTGACAAAAGATTAAAATAGCCAAATTGCAGGTGTTATAGAAATAAAATACCTTCAATACAAACCACACAAATATACTGTTGATGGTGATGTTAATTGGAAACTAATTTGGAGCTATGCTAACAAAATGACTAGAATACTCATCGCCTTTGACTCAGGGATCCTATTTCTAGAAATATAATCCCAGGAGGTCAATGACAAAGAAAGACCCTATATACCTCCCCAATTTTTTTCTTTTTGCTTTTTTTGGAGGGCAGTTGGGGTTAAGTTACTTGCCCAAGGTCACACGGCTAGTAAATGTGTCAAGTGTCGGAGGCTGGATTTGAACTCAGGTCCTCCTGACTCCAGGGCCAGTGCTCTATTCACTGCACCACCTAGCTGCCCCATCTACCCCCAAAATATCTACGATAGCACTTCTTTTTTTTTTTTTTTTTTTTTGCTTTTTTGTTTTGGAGAGGGGAAGGCAGGGCAATCAGGGTTAAGTGATTTGCCCAAGGTCACACGGCTAGTAAGTGTGTCAAGTGTCTGAGGCCGAATTTGAACTCGAGTCCTTCTGACTCCAGGGCTGATGCTCTATTCACTGTGCCACCTAGCCATCCCGTCTACCCCAAAAATATTTACGTTAGCACTTCTTTGTAGCAATAAAGAACTGGAATCAAAACAGATGCCAGTTGATTGGGAATAGCTAAACAAGTTGTGGTATGTGAATGTCAGTCAGTCAACAAGCATTTATTAAGCACCTTATATGGGACAGAGACTCTGCTGAAATATTACTGTACAGTAAGAAATGATGAATATGATGAATATAGAGAAGTATGGGAACATTAACTGACCCAAAGTAAACAAAACCAGCAAAACAACACAATGTCTATTGCAATGTAAATGGAAAGAACAATGACAAAATGATAAAAACTGGATTCCAGGAACTATATATATCCCAAAACTATATATCCCAAAGAAGAGGGATGAGAAGAAAATTCTCTCCTCTCTTTTTTTGATGGGGTGACTATGGGTGTGAAACACTACATATAATGTTGGACTCAGTTGATGTGCTGGTTAGTTTTATTGAACTTTTTCCTCTCCTTTTTAAAATTTATTTTTTATTAAGAAATTGGTCCATAGGAGGGGATAGAGGAGGATATATTAGAAAGTGTAGATGATATAAAAATAAAAGATATCAATAAGTGTTTTAAAAAGTAGAAGAAACAATTGAATGATGTGAATCAGAAAGAACTTTCTTGGAAAAGGAGTCCTTTCCCTTTTATAGAAAATGTAATACAAAAATGTAGGATCTTTGATAAAGAAAATTTTCAAAGGAAGAAAAATATTTTCAACAGTTTATTCAACAATTTATTATTAATAATAAATAACAATTTATTATTAAAATTCTCAAATAAATATGAAAAATGCAAACTAAGAACTCTGAAAAACC
>JAQQSV010015519.1:0-12045 GCA_028646515.1 Pseudochirops corinnae | reverse complement strand
GCCACAGGCTCCATGTGACCACATTCAGCCTATTAGGGAACAGAGTGTACTTTCAAATATCCAAGGGTCCTCAGAGTCACGTAGCCACTTTAACAAAGGGCCTAGGGGCAGGGAAGATCTTTAGATTCCCATAACAATCTGTGAAGTGGGGATGGCGTTTGCTCTTACAAGGTTATTTTAACCAATTGGTCATTTGGTCAGTGCATATGTATTTGTTGTTGTTCAATCATGTCCTGTTCCTTGGCAAAGACACTGGAGGGGTTTGTCATTTCCTTCTCCAGCTCATTTTACAGAAGAGGAAACTGAGGAAAACAGGGTGAAGTGACTTGCCCAGGGTCACACAGTAAGTGTCTGAGGCCACATTTGAACTCAGGTCCTCCTGCCTCCAGGATCAGTGCTCTATCTACTGACCTACCTAGCTGCCCGAGTATTTATTAAATACCTACTATAAGCTGGGCACTGTGTTTGTGGCTAAATACCAACATGCAGTGAATGAAGCAGCCCTCCTCTCAAGGAGCTTACATTGGGATGGGGGCTGCAACATGGATATACGGAAACATATAAAGAAGAAATATAAATAAGTATAAAATGTTTAAATACTTCATTATTGTACGTATAGGGCAGGCACTCAGTGTTGATGAGATCACAAAGGACTTTATGTAGAAGGTGAAATCTGAGATGAATCTTGAAGGAAACAAGGGACTAGAGGAGGCAGATGTAAGGAGGGAATGTCTTCCGGGAAAAGAGCACTGTCAGTTCAAAGGCCTGGAGGTGGGATATGGGGCTTCCTGTGTGAGCAACAGATAGAAGGCCAGTTTGTCTGGATTGTAGGGTGCAGGAGGGGGATAATAGAAAGACAGATTGGGGCTAAGATAGGAAGGGCTTTAAAATCACACAGAGGAAGTGATATTTATCGTTGGGGCAGTAAGGAGCCACTAGAGTATTTCGGGGTATGGGAGTGATATGGTCAGATCTGCACTTAAGAAAAAGTCACTTCGGCAGCAGTACGTGGGGTGAATTGGAAGGGGAGTCGAATCCAGGACAGAATTTCCTGGGGTGTTTTCTCTGCCTTTTGAAGGATGAAATTCTTGGAATGTTCCAAGCAGAAAGCAGTATCATGTGACAAATTCACTTCCTAAGTGAAGTGAGATATGGATCTGTCTCGTACAAAGCATTGAGTTAGTTATTTGGAAGGGGGTAGAAAATTTAAGAAAGACATAGCCCCTGTCCTCATAAAGCTTACAGTCTAGACAGCTCCTTTGTGTAGTCCCATATCTGCAGCTTGGACTGCTGGGAACTGTCATCTTCCCAGTCAAAAAGAGTCGAAGGATGGTGAGATCTGGGCAGGATAAGAGGGAACCTGGGAATATTCAAGTGTTTTACAGAGAGAGGGTGTGTTGTGCAAGGAGCAGGAGTGACTGTAATGGGGGACTCACCTCAGACTGATCAGAAACACAAGAAGTTACAGGAGCCTTGCCTTCCTCACTGACCAGGACATCGCTTGGCATTTGCCTAATTGTGCCTGCCAACCAGCACCCCTAGCACCCGATGAATTTATCCTCTTCCCATTTCCCCTTTCCTGACAAACTGGCATCACATGCTTTTTCGGAATCCCCTGATCTTTCCTTATGTTATTTCCTAGTCCTTTGTCCTTTGATGATGGGTGTTGTTGCTGGATAAAGATAAGCTAGTTTTACTGTATTCTGAATGTCTGTTATAGAGGAAGGAGTCACAGTGACTAGTTAGGATCACACAGAATGTACTATAGAGCAGAAGGACCAGTCCGTTCAGCAGTTAGGAAAAGATTCCTTCCCTAATCAGCAGCCTCCAAGCTTTATTGATTTCCATTAATAATTTGCATAACTCCCTGAAATGGAGGAGAAAGACAATGTGAAGCAGAGGGACCCTTTGCATCAGTCTTTAAAGGAAAAGCAGGAAGCCTATATTAATAATAATTAACATTTATATTGCACTACTATGTGCTGGGCTAAGCATTTTTACAAATATCTCATTTGATCCTCATACCAGGTAGGTGCTAGTTTACAGTTGAAGAATCTGAGGCAGAGGTTAAGTGACTTGGCCAGGGTCACGCAACTAACAAATATCTGAGGCTAATGTCTTCCTGATTCCAGAGCCTGCGCTATGGCGCCACCTAGATACCCTTCTAGCTCTTGTGTCCAGGGCCAAATCTCTTAACCACCCTGGGCTTCTAGTCCCTCCTTTATAGGATGAAGGGGTTAGACAAGATGTTCCTTCCAGCTCTAAACCTTATACTGGTAAAGCTCAGAACCTTTTCTTGCGCAGATTTCCTTCTCGGTCTCCCCCCATCCCTTTCCCAAAGAAAATAGCTCAGCTCTGCCAAAAATTCTTCCTATGTTTGTCCTTCCGCCTCACCAGGTGGGGAGCAGAGTGATTCCTTTCCATTCTTTTCCCATAGTCCCATCCTGGATGGAGAGGAGAAAGCTGAAGGCTAAGTGTGAGAACAAAGCTTTCAGATCAGCTCCACGCAGCGATGGAGGGACACATTCCATTCCGCACCGCACCTTAGAAAGAGATACTCATTTGCGTCTGAGAAGAGACGCTCATTTGTGTCTGAGAAGCCGTTGTGGAGGTGGAGGGTGGGGGCTGGGGGAGGCTATTTATACCACTTTGTTGCTTCTTATGTTCAGGAAAGCACTTTATTTCCCATCAGAAAAGCCTTTAGAATGAATTTGGTTTTGTCTGTGATTAAGAGGAAGTACTCGAGTGGCCTGAGACCAAGGATATTGACATTGGAATTCCGGGGAGTTACCTTGTGTTACAGTGGGTTACAATGTATAACAAGCGGTTACAAGGCGCTCAGTGTTCTAGACAATGCCGCGCGAAGTGGTTTTAATCTCCTGACAATCTCTTTAGGAAACCCAGGGAGCCAGAGGGCGGCAACAGCCTATTTTTGTCAGGAACTTGCTAAATTTGGTTTCTAATGGAAAACAAACTAACCAAAAGACCGCTGTGTCTTAAAAATGTGAGAAGTGGGCTCAGGTAACTGTGAGAGCTGGAAATATGTTTCTTCCACCTTGCCACATAAATATTTATCTCAAAGGTGCATGTTTTCTGGGTTTTATAATGAAAGATGAGGAATGGAAGAGGCTTGCCATCCCTGCAGAGATGAAGGGGGAAAGGGAGAGGACAGACTGCTCCCTGAACAAACTGTTATATTGACTGGAGTCTTTCATTTTTTCCACATTATTTTTTCAGTTAACATTTATTTTCTCTCCTCACTTCCCTCTCCCCCACCAAAAAAAAAAAAAAGAGGGGGAAAAAACCGTATTATAAGGAAAAGCAGAGTTGGGGAAAACAAATCCCCACACTGGCCACATCCAAACGCAGATGTCTCCTCTGCACCTCTCTCAGGGCAGCGGTGTGCTCCCTCACTGGGCGTCACCGTATTGATTAGTTCTTAAATCTCTCCAAACCGTTTGTCTTTACAATGCATGTATTTATACTCCTGATTCCCCTCACATCACTCTGCATCTGTCCATACAAGTCTTCTCAGGTTTCTCTGAAACCATCCATTTTGTCATTTCTTGCCCACGATCACACAGCTGACATGTCTGAAACAAAAATCAAACCCAGACTTTCCCTGACCTTGTCTCCCACACCACCTGGCTGCCTCTACAACTGGTAGAGATCTGGGACTGCTAGACTTGCTTGTTTGGGATGAAAAATAACCTTTATCCTTAATTTAGCGAAAAAATAAATACAGAGATTGCTTAGGATAAGAACAGGACTCATCATGGAGAAGAGGCAAGTTACAAAAGAGTGCAGGAATTTATAACTTAACTTAGTCAAGACCCCTCCCCGACTGTTTCCTCTCTCATTGGTGGAGAAGCATATTCACCAAATTCTTCCCCAACTGGGACAGCAAGAGAAGAGGGGGGGAGGGTCTCACCAAGGGGGGGAAACAGACAAAGGAAGATAAAAGGATTGACAGCAGCAATGGAGGGGGGGAGGGGAAAGGGAAAGTTAACAACCCCAAATTGAGAAGTTTTCACTTATCCCATATATCCTCCTTTCTTTCTCACTTTTTTTTCATTATTTCCTTTGGGGGGGAAAAAAAAAAGGAAAATATTCCTTCAGATGAATGTCTCTTTTTTTGCTAGCTGTATAAAGTAAAGGCTAGATTTTTAAAGGAAGAGGCAGCCAGAGGTTGCAGCTAAGGAAGTAACCTTGAAGTTTTCAAATGAAGAAATTAAAGCTATCTATAGTTATATGAAAAAAATGCTCTAAATCACTATTAGAAAGTTGCAAATTAAAACAACTCCTAGGTACCACCTCATACCTATCAGATTGGCTAATATGATAAAACAGGAAAATGATAATTGTTGGAGTAGATGTGGGAAAATTGTTGTGAATTGATCCAATCATTATGGAGAACAATTTGGAACTATGCCCAAAGGGCTATAAAGTTATGTATATCTTTTGATCCAGCAAATACCACTGCTAGATATGTATCCTAAAGTGATAATAAAAATGGAAAAAGGACCCACATGTACAAAAATATTTATAGTAACTCTTTTTGTGGTTGCCAAGAACTGGAAATTGAGGGGATGCTCATCAATTGGGGAATGACTGAACAAGTTGTGGTATGTGAATATAATGGATACTATTGTTCCATAAGAAATGATGAGAAGGTAGACTTCAGAAAAACCTGAAAAGACTTACATGAATTGATGCTGATTGAAGTGAGCAGAACCAGGAAAACATGGTACACAGTGACAGCTACATTGTGTGATGACTAGTTTTGATAACTCTTCCCTGCTATACAATGATCTAAAACAATTCCAAAAGACTCATGATGGACCTCAGAGAAAGAACTATGGAGTCTGAATGCATCTCGAAGTATACTATTTTCTCTCTTTTTTTATTTTTTCATTTGTTTTTTCTTTCTCATGATTTTTCCCTTTGATTCTAATTTTTCTTTACAGCGTGACTAATGTGGAAATATGATTGTTATATGTATAACCTATGTCAGATTGCATTCCGTCTTGGGGAGGGGGAGGGAAAGAAAGGGGGAGAATTTTAAACTCAAAATCTTATAAAAGTGAATGTTGAAAACCAAAAATAAATAAATTTTAAAAAGAAAAAAAAAATAAAACAAAATAAAAAAGTGCCCTTGAAGTCAGGAAGACTTGGGTTCAGGTCTTGCTTCTGAAACACACTGCATATGACCCTGGCAAATCACTTTAAATCTGGGCCATTCTATAAATCTATAATTTAGAAAATAGTTGCTGGAATACATTAGTAGAGGGTGTTAACTCCCTGGACCGTTGAAATTATAAGTGTAGAACAAAACATAAATAGTTACATTTTAGCGTGGCTTTAGTTCTTTAGGAAATAGACCTCGATACCAATTACAATAATTTCCTAATGAAATTTAATCAATGGAAATTGAAGCCTAACTTGAGTTTAGAGCACTGTCTTCATTTTAGGGTATAGTCTGAGAAGTTTTCACCTCTTTCGCACAGAAATTAACTGCTGTGAGAGGGGAGACCATGAATCAACACAGTGCCTTAGTCAGAAGACATGACTTATTTGTCAGCCTAGGGAAACACTGCTTTAGCATATAAATTAATTTGTCAACTCTTCTGCAGCAGGATGATGCAAAGATTACAGGAAGATTACTTGCAGCATCCCTCAGGGTGGAGAGAATAAGTAGAGGGTGAAGCCAGTTTAAAGAAAGCTTGGCAAGAGATGGGCAGAGCAATTATCCTAAGGGAATTTAAAGACGGGGCTGAAAGGACAACAAACAGAAGAAAAAGCCAAAAGATCTGCAACATTTGTTTTCTTCATGATCCGAGAAGTGGAGCCAAACCACTTGGATGGAACACAGTCCCCAGGGTGCTCTTACCATTAGAACACACTTCCTCTTCCTTCCTGATGATCAGTGAGTTGAGCCAGGCAGAAAAGAGAAGACTGATTCTTGCTCTTTCTTGGGACTGGATCCCTATGAGCCACCTCTCTTTGCTTCTGATCTTTGTAGCATCCTTGATGACACTCCAGAAGGAAGGCAGGGCTAGAGAGACCAGGAGATACAGGGCTACAGCATCAAGTTACTACAGGCTGACTGTGGCTTCCTCTTTCTCCTACCCATACAGCCCCCTTCTGACCTTGCAATATCTCCTAGTGAGGTAGGTTCTATCACAGAAAAAGAAAATGAGGATTAAGAAAGCTTAGGTGTCTTTCAGTATACTTTTCCCTGCTAACGATGGCCACCTATGGGGAACGGAACTCATCTTTAGTCCAGTTACTGCTGTCTTGAACTGGGAATTGTTTTTTAGCAACCTGTGGACAACACACATGCTACAAAGGATAGGAGACTTTCCAGAGAGCTTCCAGTGGCTGGGGTCAGTCCTAGAGAGAGGACCGACGCATGTGTGAAGACTTAGACAAGAGTCTTGGGATGAGGAGGTGAAGCCTGAGGGGACAGGAATGAATCACCCTGAATGAGAAGGTGAGGGTCTGCGAGATGCCTTTCTGGGCTGTCACACTCATACTTCCATGGTATTGATGAAATATTAAAGTAGCATCTCCTCTGCTTTAGGGAACTGGTTTTTCATTTCTCTAAAAATTTAGCCAAAGCAGCCTGGATAGTAGCATCTGTTCACCAGAGTCTCCTTCCCCATCTTTCGCCCCAGGAGGAGATAGTTAGGTGGAATGATGCACCTGGAGTCAGAATGGCCTGTGTTTAAATCTGGCCTCAGACACTTACTGTGTAATTCTGGGAAAAGTCACTTCCCCTCTGCCTGTCTCAGTTTCCTTATCTGTAAATTGGTGATGACAACAGCACCTGCCTTTCAGGATTATTGTGAGGACCAAATTAGATAATAATTGTGAAGTCCTTAGCACAGAGCAATATATCAGTGTTAATTATTATTACTGTTGGCCGCTGAGAGGGACTTTAGTGATCTTATTTTATGGAGGAGGGAACCAGGCTCTTAAGGAGTGAAGGGATGGTCTCAGGCCATTCATGCCAAGGAAGCATCAGATCTCATGCCTGGGGGACACAGTGGCTTTGGGACCAGTGATGAAGTGCAGGCTCTGGGAACACCCTTGAGCTCTGATTGAATCTTCCCATTTGATGAGGCATTTGCATGAGACCATAAGCCTTTCACTGTGGCTCTGCCCAAACCTTTGTTACTAGTTTGGCCCTCCATTGTCCACCCTTGAGCCTATCAAAATATCTATACCCAAATCAACTGCTACCTGACCTCATTAACTCCTCCTGAAGACCCTCCCCAAACTCCCTAGACTACCCCTAGATTCCTCCCACAACCTTTCTATATATAAGATCCCATCTTGCCCCCATGTGTGTGAGAGCACCATAGAATTTCTAGCACAGACTTGCTCTGTGTCCAACACAAGTGAACTTTTAATAAACTTTACTTTTCTTTGGCTGAGAGAAGACTTGAGTTGAATTCATTTGGCAGGACCCAGTGTGTTGATATTTTGGGGTCTTGAGCACCCCTAACCTTGACCACTTCACCATGACCCCCTGTCCTAGCTCCCTAACCTCATACAGGTACAATGAACTCTTATTTAGAGGTGAATCAAGCATGGATTTATCTAAGCTCAGTCAGTCAAACAACCATTTAGGACTTACTGTGTGCCAGGAAACAAAAGCAGTCCCTGCTCTCAGGGAGCTTCCAGTCTAATGGAGAGGGTCCATCCAGAGTGGATTTTTCAGGCTAAGTAGCCTCAGCAGACATCAATGTATCTGCCAGAGCTAACAGCCAAATCCAGGCTAATGCCAACAGAGAACAATTCATGGGGCCTTTGTTTTGCTTTCTCATGCCAAAGTGAGTTTTCTTCTTAATGAAAAATTATCCTTAATTAGGACCTTTCCCGCTCCAAAACGTTTTCAGATCTTGACCACCTATTTTTAAACATACAGTTTGGGAAACTTAAACAAAGCGTTTAATGCTAAGAGGCAGATGAGGTCTCTGTTTAAGCAGATGATTAGCCTTGAAAACACAAAGGTAAGCAAGAACACGTCTCTGGGATTATTCTCCCTTTACTTTGGACATCAGCCAGAGTTTCTTCTTCAGCCGTGACTTCTAATGATGCCACTCTAGTGAAAGGGAAGCTAAGTGGCACAGCGGATAGAGCACCAGGCCTGGAGTCAGGAAGACGGTCTTCCCAGGTTCAGATCTGCCCTCAGACACTGCCTCAGTGTGTGACCCTGGGCAAGTCGCTTAACCCTGTTTTCAGCAGTTTCCTCATCTGTAAAACGAGCTGGAGAAGGAAAAGACGACCACTTCAGTGTCTTTGCCAAGAAAACCCCAAACGGGGTCGCGGAGAGTTGGGCCAAACCGCACCACAAATTCTGGCTGATGAAGGGGTCGCCTTCGCTTGGTGTCGGTCATTTACATATCAGCCCATTTTGTGCAGGCCATATGAAAACAAATTGGGAAGCAGATTATAAAATCTCATTTTCCACCCTGTGGACTCAGAAGCTGTGGACAGGGTGGCCCAGTGGTGAGTGCTTTGCGCTTCAGAATCCATCTGAATCCAATCCATGTTTTTTCTCTTCCTTTGTACCTTAGTACCTGCTCATCATCCTCCTTCCTTTTTAATTAGCTCAGCAATATAAATGAACAGACATGCCTTCTGTTGAATGCACTTACAAGTGCATCAGTATCTTTCAAGTCTGTGAGATACTGAGATTAAAAACATAAAAATTCTACTGAATTCATAAATGCTTTTGGTCCCTATGTTTATTTTCCAAATTAATGGATACTAATAGTGCTACTATTAAAGTCAGCTTTCCTTGCTGTTAAAAAGAGATGCCCAGCCAAGCCCTGTCCCCAAAGAAGAGATGAGAAAACCAACCTTTCTTCTTTTGTTGGAGAGGTGGAGGATTATGGGTATGGAATACTGCTATGCAGCCAGGCTTCATTGAAATCTCGGCTAGTTTTGTTAGATTCTTTTCTTTTCTTCCCTTTGCTTTCTTTTTTTACCTTTTGTCACAATCATTCTAAGGGAGAGAAGGGTAGAAAGACGACTCAGAAATGCATGTGGTGTAAAATGTAAATGTTAGCAATGTAAATGACGAATTTTTAAATAATAAAAATAAAATTCCTGGGCAGTCACTTGTGTTTTTTTCAGTTTCTGCATTTGTGAAATCAGCGTAATAACAGCAGCTCCTAACCATGGCATTTAAGAAGGTTCAAGAGACATAGTTCCTGGTAATTTAATCATTTTATTAATATGGCCAGAAGGTAATTAATGAAAGGGGGAGGGGGTTCATTTGGCTGTCTCCTTAGACAAAACCGTCATGGCAGCCAGGGCTGCCAGTTTATATGCCTTTCCAATAAAGGGCTGATATCCTCCATTATCACATGTCAACCTCCAGAGTTTGGTGTAAAAAAACAAAATTAGGTCTTTATTTCTCTCAAAGCGAATGGGAGTATGCATGGGAGCTGCAGTCCGAACTGAGCTCCATTTATAGACCTACCTACACTCTTTATATACCCTTCTAACTAGGGCTAATATCACTCCTTCATTATTTCACCCCAGGGCAGAGAAAATATCTCCATGCCAGGCCACTCCCACCCTTGGGCTATCTAGACAAAAGAATCTATCTCTGCCCAAGCTTGAGTAGAATACAATGGGCTTCCCCACTTTAGGTTAAATTCCTTGCAAGCTTGGGTGGGGTCTGATCAGCATAAGATGAATCGATGTAATTTCATTATCAGGAATGTCCTTCAGAAGAAAAATGGAACTTGAAGTCAGGACTGTGGAAGAAATGGGAGGGGGGAGCTCTGAACCTCCCCAAGACATTAGTTATGAATAATCAGTGCTATAGTAGTTTGGAGGGATTTCTGGATTTAGCAAGCAAATTTCCCAAGATATCAGGTATGTCAAGCTTGAGGGCTGCTCAGTTTGCCTCCTGATTGGCTGATTCTGATTCTCAGGTCAGTTTGGCCTCCTCTGGATAGTAAGGAAGCTCAAGCGGATCAAGGTGGTTGGTAAAATAATTAACCATTCTATTTTCACAATTTTCACACATGTTACCCCTGGACAGAGAAAATTATCTTTACTCAGACCACTCCCAACTACACCAGAGCACTTCCAGACCTGGGCTCTCTAGACAGAAGACTCTGTCTCCACCCAAGCTGGAGTAGAACACAGTGGTCCTCCCTGCCCAAGATTAAATTCCTAGCAAGGCTGGGCGGAGTCTGACCAAGATCAGGAAGGTTAAGGCAATCCCATTACCAGTAACGTCCTCCTGACTGAACTTTTAGAGTGAGGAATTGAGAGGGGAGAATGTCTGAATCTCCCCAAGATGTTGGTAATTAATCAACATTTTTCACACTTCTGTGGTTGTCATGAGAGTCAAACGAGATAATAATTGTAAAGTGTTCAGCACATTTTGTTACTGTTATGATTTTAAAAAGAGCTTTTCAGGCTTGAGGAGGTTGGGAACTATGGGAGAAGACGAAAGAATGCCAGATTTGGTGCCTCTAAAGACCTGGATTTAAATCTTACTGCTAACACTTATGAGATCATGGGCAAGTCATTTTGATGGGGTGCAGGCTCTGGGAAATCCCTTGAACTCTGATTGAATCTTCCCACTAGATGAGGCATTTGCCTTAAGCCTTTCATTATCACTAGACTCAGATCTCTGTTACTAGCGAGCCCTTCACTGTCCATCTACTTCCCACCCTTGATCCTATCAAAATATCTATACCCAAATCTGTTACCCTTAAACTAGCCTAGCCCTCTATTGTCTGTCATCTCCAGGTAGTCTTCAGCTATTTCTCACCCTTAATCTCATTACTGGAGTCTGACCTCATTTGACTCCTCCTCAAGACCCTCCCCAAACTCCTCCTCTAGACTACCCCTAGAACCGTCCCAAAATCTTTCTGTATATAACTCCATCTTGCCTCCATGAGGTTGCTGGGGATTATCTAGCACAGATTTACTCTGTGTCAGATTATTCTGGCCCACTTGAGCATCACAGATACCTCAGATCCTTAAGAGTCTACCCAAGAATCTCTAATAAACTTTGCTTTACTTTGGCTGAGAAAAGACTTGAGTGGAATTCATTTGCAGGACCTGGTGTGTAAGTATTTTGGGGTCTCACTTACCCCTAAACCTTAAACCTCAACAATTTAATCTGAGCCTCAGTTTCTCATCTGTAAAATGGGGGCACTAATATTTATACTGCCAACCTCACAAAGTTGTTTTGAGAATCATATGCAATATTTCTGGTGACCCAGAAAGGACAGTCTGAGTTTATAGAGTCAAGGTTATATATCTTCCTCCCTTGGGAACATAAAAATTTGTCTCATTTGCCCCCCACCGAGTGTTTATCCTGGAAGCATTAGAATTCAACTCAGGTCTTGGATTCCACTATACAAGAAATGGGACTCTTGCTCCTATGAAAGCACTCAGGCTAACATGACATGAATAGAAGAATCTAGACAAAAAAAGAAAGAAGGGAATCACCACCTGAGTCCTTAAATATCAAAACAGCTCCCTTCTCAGCAGAAGTCTACCCCTCCTAGGGACTGCAATAGGTCTTCAGACTCAGAGCACGACCTAGGATTTGAGACAGCCAAATCCCCTCCCTTGGTCTACACAGTCCACATAACTCACAATACCAGTGATTTATGGGTTTGGCTTTACTCCTCCCCATCATCCCTCCCTGCTCTCTGACTCAGGTTTCTATTTGACAGAGAAACTTCTCTGTTCACACCAGGAAATTTTTTTGTGGGTCCAGGTGTCTTTGTTCAAGGATTACTCTACTTGTCCAGGAGCTCTGCTCTTGCCTCCCTCTGCTGCTCAGTCTGAGGCCACATGATTCTTTGGAAAAGGCTTGTACATCTATGTGCTTCTGCTTTAAAGATCCCTCTTTGAGTCTGTATATAGCACACCTCCCCCACCTTCTCTCAGTCCTGTTTCACTAGTTTTCTTAGGTCTGTTTCTGCTTTTCATTTACATTTTAAATGTAAACCTTTTCATTTCCAAATTTATATGTTCTCTGCTCTACAATTTTTT
>JAQQSV010015518.1:0-12045 GCA_028646515.1 Pseudochirops corinnae | reverse complement strand
GAATGCTCTAGCTATATTTCTTATGTAGAGAGCCTGTTACATTTTGTGATTAATAACCATATCAGCATATTTATAGTTACTGTAGGCATTGTGAATACTGCATTGCTTATACAGGAGTAGAAGGTTTTTGAACAAGGAATGACATGGTTGGAAGGGTGCATTAGGAAGACTATTCTGGCAAGCATCTCCTTGACAAAAAAAAGTCCATCTTTTAAACAACAATATTCTTTTGGTGATATTTTATAGCTAAAAGTAATGACAGACAAGAGTTTTCTAGAGGTTAAAGTTGAGTTTAATGGTCAAAGGACAGTGGAAGGGAAGGTGGTAGGCCTCAACAGTATTTATAAACAAAGACTACATAGGAGAATGGAAGTAAAGGATGTTATTAGAGTAATATATGACTGAGGGGGAAATGGGTTGGCGATTAATGAAAGTGTTCTCCACTGATATTCATAAAATGTCCAAAGATCTAGAGAAAGGCCACCATGTGTTGGCAAGACCACCCACAGGGGAATTACAGGAGAACATGGCTGAGAGGTGCAGAAGCTGGCCAGGCATAGAGGGGTTGCAGTCTATACCAATGGAGGAAATACTAACATTGATGAGATCAGAGATATAATGAAGTAATGGAAAGAAACTAGTTGACATGTGTACGATGGAGTAGTGGGGAAGAGAGGGGAGAAGCCTAGAGGCAGGGGATACTACTCAGGAAGCTATTGCCATAACCCAGGAAAGAGGCAATGAGGGTACTGAAATAGAATGATAGCCTATGGGATCTGAATGCTAGTGATGCTCTGGAGGTAACCTGGAAATTGATTTGGTTTAGAGCAGCGGTCCTCAACCTGTGGGTCGTGACCCCTTTGGGGGTTGAACGACCCTTTCACAAGGAGTCACAGGGGTTGCCTAAGACCGTTGGAAAACATATTTCCGATGGTCTTAGGAACCGAGACACCACTCCTCTATCCGTTTCTAGGCGGGTCTGCCCACATGCAGATATGCCCACATACAAGTATTAAAGGGTTGTGGCATTAGGAAGGTTGAGAACCACTAGTTTAGAGAAAGAGGAGGAGAAGGAAGGAATGAAACCCACATTATAAATCTGGGTGCCTGAGAGAGGTGCCATTAACAGAACCTCCTTTAGGCAAAAGACTAAACTATCAGTGATTCCCAGACTCTGTCAGCTATGTCGGGAAAACCCATTTCCATTGCAGGAATGAAAGGCCGATCAAGAAGTCATTCCTGCCCGTTTCAGCCTTAGAATTCCCAAGCCAGATAAAATATGTTTAGTCTAAAACCAATTCCTGGGGTATCAGATTGATCTTCCCTCAAGCAACATCTTCTGCAGTTCCAAAGTCCTGTCTACCAGGTTAGACTGTAGTTATCATTGATTCAATTATTAAGATGAGTAGAGGGACAAAATTAATACAAATAAAGCAACTAACTTCTACAACTCAATAAAAGGCTATTAAAATATTCATATCATAAGAACACCATATATTAAGAATAAATCAGAATATAAAGTACATCATCAGAAAAACAGAGAGAGGGAGGGGACATGGGCAAGTGGTGGGGACAGGGTTAGCACTTACCTCCCAGCCCACAATGGACACTTGCCAGCGTGCTATCTTGTCTATACTTTCTAGCTTGCGTTTACGCTCATTGATTAAGCATGCTACATTCTTCATGGTCTCATATGCTGCCTTTATATTGTTGTAATCACTGAAAAAGGGGAGGTTGATTTTAATAACATAATATTATGCCAAGAAAAAACAACAGCTGCTAAGATAATCACCTAAGTCATTGAGGCTTAGTCACAGCAAGACTTTGGAACACATGGCAAGTAAACAGTTACTGCTTTCTGTTTTGTGGTCAGTCCTGAATAGGCGATAGTTTGCAGACATTAAGTGAGCTGGCTGAAGGACTGTAATTCCAAATCCTCACCCACAAAAAATGTATTCATTCATTAGTGAGAAAGCCACATGAATGAAAGTGAATTCTACCCAGCAATAAGCTTTTTCACAACAAGCATGCATTTTTCTCCTCAAGAAAGAAAATCTATTTTGTTTTGATTTTTTGCTCTTTCAATTATTTTCCATTATGCAAAATACTTTCAAAACCTTTAATTCTTTAGGGGTAGAAAACGCAACACTCAGCATCAGCAGATAACTGATAAACTGATCAACAAGAAGGAGATTGCTTTCTGTAGTTTGGCACAGAAATGTAAATGTTCATTTGACTCTATTTGCAAGCCTTAATTTATAGTGTCTCTTGTGCATTCTGGTCAAGATAAATGAAACTTAATTGGCTTCTCCCCAACCAGTTTCCATTTCTCTTGGCAGTGTGGTGAACTGAAAAGGGCAATCATCTGAGAATCATAAGAATCATGAGTTTCGGTCCTGGTTCTTACGTTTGCTATCTGGGTAACTTCCCTAAGCCTCAGTTTTCTTATCTGCAATTTTTTTTGGAGGGGGGGGGGAACAAAACTTGTATGATCCTTCTCACAGACCTGTGAAGAAAAAGCATTTTGTATAATTGGAAGTTAGTATCATTTTCCATTTGTACCACTTTATGAAGGAGCATAGGTCCTGGAAGAATGGGCAATTGAATTCCGGTCTGCACACAGGCTGTTTTAAATGTTCTCCAACATTTTCAGATTGTACAGACACAGCTCCTAGCCTCTTCCTAGGGACTGAAAGCCCTGGGGAGGTTAGAGAGGAGGGGAGGAGGGGGAACTAGATAACGGATTCTATTGTCTATTTACAAACACAATAAAGAGCACAGCTCCTTGGAAATCCCAGGCCCTTTTCCCACACAAAGCAAGCACTGCTGTCAAGATAACAGTTTTCTGAGTAAAAGAAGCAAGAGTACAGAAGATCTCACAGACCAAGACCAAAGAGGTAGGAAATTACAAACAAAAAGACAAATGGCAATCATAAAACACCCGCAGTAATGATCAAAAAGGAGGATTTTTTCTACAGTAATAAAGAAAAAGTAAAACCTCTCTAAGATCAGAAAAACAGCAAAGTTCAGTCTTTTTTGATCATATTAACAGATAAACTGCCTGGTCTATTATTTGGTAATGGATGGCAGTAGAGGTCCTTCTAAGAGAAGAAACTTTTCACCTTTTCTTTCCAAGTGGAAAATTTAGTTAAATTTTGGCTAAAATTTAGCCAATATTATATAATACTAAGTGATTCAGAGGCAAGATTTTAAAATGCCTGCCTGCCCTCTTGCCTTCCTTCTGTCCTTTCCTTTTTCCTTCCCTCCCTCATTTGAGGACTAAGTATCCCACTGTTCATTTTTGGTAGCAGATAACCCAGAATGTCTCTTATTGACTTACTGTGTCCTTCTTCTTCTTCTTTTTTTTTTTTTTGGAGGGGGTGGAAGGCAGGGCAGTTGGGGTCAAGTGACTCACCCAAGGTCACACGGCTAGCCAGTGTTAAGTGTCTGAGGCCGGATCTGAATTCAGGTCCCCCTGACTCCAGGGCTGGTGCTCTGTTCACTGCACCACCTAGTCGCCCCTTACTATATCCTTCTAAGCATCTTTTCTATAGTTTTCCTCTACTTTGCCATTAGGGAAAAGTTTCAGCAATGAAAGTTTAGCCAATCAGGAACTTTCCTTATAAACTCCCCAAATTTACTACTCATTTGAGAATTTGGTATTTTTCCCAAAAAGTTTGTTTTCTTTTTCCATAAGGAAAAAAAAAAATAAGTGAACAATTTATCTGACAGCAACATTTTAAAAACAAACAGCTTTGAAATATTTAAGAACATTGACCAATTCAATGACCAGTCTTGATTCCAGAAGATCAACGATGGACCACTGAGACACATATTTTTAGACAAAGCCAACAGAAGAATTTGTTTTGTTTTCCTCTGAATCTTTGTGACAATGGTTTTGTTTTTCTTTTCTCCTCCTCTCCCCTCTTTGGCCCTACTGGGGGGAAGAGAAGAGAGGGAGAAAACCCCAGATTTTTATTCATTGAAAATTGATCAAATTAAAATTTTTAAAAAGTGATGGTTGCCTTTTTCTCTTCCTATATATAAGCAAACTATTTACCTCATTTCATGTTCTTTAAGCCATTTTTACATCAACTCTCACTTGAGTCCATTGTGCTATATTCAATTAACACCCTCCTTCAACCCAAATCTAATTTCAAGAAGGTTAGAGAGAAGATAAAAGAGTCAATCCCTTCTTTTCTATCTGGCAAAGCTATGTACTGACTGTAGTTAATCTGATTACTTTGCTGGAGATAGTCTCTCAGAACCAGAGCTATTATGCTTTTGTCAGGTAAGCATCCTATAGATACAATCTCTTCCCTCCCACTTTTCTTACTGCAACCATAGAGGTTACACTGTCAATGCCTAGTTATACTTGTTGGCCAAAGCATACAGGATAGGGAGGCCAAAGACAGACATTTGACCACTCCCCCCAAAAATTGTGTTTAGCCACATCAGTTGGACATCATGGCAACTGAGGTTTCCTCTAACTCTGAAATACCATGATCTTACAAATATGCACTGTGGCTTGCCAGGAGAACCAGAGGAGAACATGTGGGTGATTTAATAAAATTAACCCATCGTTAGTACTTGGAGGCAAAATAAAACTCATGTCCCACTGTGGTCACCTGTCCTCCATTTCAAGTTCCTACTGGTGGGGTATCTTTTTTATAATCATGTCTGTGGTTTCTCTATAGATGTGAAAAGTGTTTACTGTTATTAGTTAACAAGACATATCTCTTTAGCTCTTCTATGAGGGCTCAAAAGATTCTAAATCCAAAAGAACAATGAAAACTCCAAGGACTCAAGGGGGAGGCAGAAACAGAAAAAAAATTTTAAGTGTGTGTGTGTGTGTGTGTGTGTGTGTGTGTGTGTGTGTGTGTGTGTAGTGCAGTAGAAACTGAGCACTGGAAGATATGGACTTCCTAAAAAGCCAGGAAAACTCAGTCACCAATTTAGCCTGCAGTGAGAATAAAAGTTGAGGATCAGAAAGTCCAGAAAGCTCTCAGACAACCAGGAAGGCTAGAATGTGTGGATCAAAGCAGGCTATTGATAGAAAGTGACTTTTCGGGAAGACAGCCACAATCATCTGGAACTAGAAATAGGATAGACTAAGGTGGCTAGACAGAGGTATCTAAACATCAGAAAGATATACTCTAACTTAAACCCTGTATTTACTTCATATATCTTTAACTGCTTATCTACAAATAGTTTATGCTTTCACAAAATCTCAATATTTATGATAAGTAAAGTTTATTGCAATTAAGATTGCTAATGTAAAACTTAAGACTGGTGTGGCTATGGGGAAATAGTCTCTTATTAGATAGTTGTAGGGACTACAACGTGGTACAAATCTTTTGCAGAATATTCTAGCAATAAAAAGTGAGTCATAAGAACTACTCATACCCTCTGACCCAATAATCCTTTTGCTGGGACTGTATCCTAAAGATAACATTAGAATGGGAGAAAAAAAATACTTTCTTGGTGAAATTATGAACTAGTCCAACCATTTGGGAAATTTTTTTGGAATTTTGAAAGGAAAGAGATTATGCTCTTTAGTCTAAAAATTCTACTATTGGGCAGGTACCCAAGAAAGTCAAGGATAAAAAGAAAGTTTCATATATGTTAAAATATTAATACCAGCATTTTTTTGTGGCTAAAAAACAAATGGCTTTTAAAAAAGGTCACTACTGATTCCAAAATGGCTGAACAATTTTTGACATGTAAGTGTAGTCAAATATTGTTGTCCCATAAGAAACAATGAATATGCACAATCGAAATTGAAAAGACCTAGGTGAACTGATGTAAAGAAAGCTGAATCAGAGAACAACATCCATAATGTCTAAAACAATGTGGATGAAAACAACACAGCTGAACTCATATTAAATGCAATGACTGAAATGCAATACGAGTACAATTCTGTTTCCAAAGGATAGAAAATAAAACGATCTCCTCTCACGGCACAGGGCAGGCAAGGAAAGGAAGAAAGGACAGGACTATGGCTGCTGAATATAGCAGACATATGGCTGCTGAACTGATTATGGAGTGGGGAGAAAAAGAGGGAGAAAATATAGAGAAATCATGACAATGTAAAATGATCATTTGTATCAGTACAACTCTATTTTTTAAGAAGAAAAAAAGGACCTAGCTATATAAAAACATGCATAACTTTTAAGAGGAAAAACTAACAATTGGGAAATGGTCAAATAAATTAATAGTATATTATCATAATGAAGTATTGTGACACTATAAAATGAAGAATATAAGGAAATATGAAAGACTTATAAGTAATATATGATTAACAGAACCAGAACCATAGATAGCCTATAATTATATTTTTAAAGAAAAAAAGATCAACAGATCTTTATAAGTACAAAGCTTCTGACTACGCATATTTGTTTACAAGAACTTTGTTGTTGTTTTTTCCTTTTTTTCCAGTGAGGTGGAATGGCAGGGAAGGAAAATAGATTTTTCTTCATTTTTTTAAAAATAAAGAGGTGGGGAAAGTGCCCAGATGCGAAATGTTACACATACTATGAAATGAGGTCACTGTATTATTAATTTTACTTGTTTTACTTTATTTCAAGAGACCTCATGCAAAGTAGGAGTAATCTGTAAGTGTTCTTAATGTAAAAGCAAAACATAGCAAAAGAAATTTTCTTAAAAGGTACAAAGACATTATTAGGAATGCACACAGAACAAATGTATTATTTTTGTTTTGATAAAATATAGGTAATAATGTCTTTTAACAAAATGGTAAGTGGTTTAGATGCTAGGGTTTTGCTTGGAGACTTACTCCATATTTGGTTTATTCATTTTTTAATACTGTTACAAATGTCATTAGTGATAAAAGAAAATTTAAAATCTTTAAGAATTAACCTAGGAATGTGTTGCTATAGTCAAGGTACAGGAGATAAGGAGCAGGGGCCAGGAGATAAAGGAGATTGCAGTCACACAATATTGATCTGTTCTATTCTTTTATGTCTCTTGGAAGAAGGATTGTGGCTTCTCCTTTCTTAGCCCTCACAATGTTTAATAACTCTAACTTCAAGAACTTCCAAAGCGATTCTTGGAATTTAAGTTCTTTTCTTCTTGTTCTATGTATTTCCTATAAACAATAGTGATCTTCAAGTACAAACAGGATTGCAGTGACGTTTTTATTAGCCTTGGATTTGGACAGAAGTCCAACAAAATCTGGGGGCATCTAGTTGGTGCAGTGGATAAGAGTGTCAGGTCTGAAGTAAGGCAGACTCCCCTTCCTAAGTTCAAATCCAGTCTCCAGATGCTTATATTTGTGTAACTCTGGGCTAATCACTTAACTCTCTTTGCCTCAGTTTCCTCATCTGTAAAATGAGCCAGAGAAGGAAATGGCAAACCACTCTAGTATCTCTGCCAAGAGAACCCCAAGTGGGGTCACAGAGAGTTAGACATGACTGAAAAACAGCACAATAATGACAACCAACAAAATCTAAAAATGCCTAAAATAATTTATAACAATAATAGTTAATATTTACATAGTGCTTTGAAGGTTTGCAAAGCACTTTTTTGATCCTCATGACAACGCTGAAAAGTAAGGACTATTCTGATCTAAGTGACTTGGTCAGTCATACAGTTCAGTGTCTGAGACTGGATTTGATGTCAGGTTTTTCTACAAGATTCCAGGCCCAATACTCTCTCTATCCACTCAGCCCCCTCACTGCCTCTAATAAGTGACCAATTACTGATTACTCCTGAAACAGTTCTCCAGTCTTCCCAGTTTCCTCACCTGTGCTCTTGAGTGGTGTACTTCAGTAACTCAGCTAGCTGCAGAGGGTACTTGCAAATCTTCTGAACAGGAGTAAGGAGAAACCCATCAATGGCTATGTCAATCATCTGCTGAAGCAAGCGGCAGGCTTCAAAGAAATGCCTGTATTTGCCCTGCTTCATCAGGTTAGAAAGCTCCAGGCAGGCCCCCGGATGGTTGTTACAGTATTCAGAATAGATGGCAAAGCCTTCTTGCTGTAAAAAAGAAAAAAAAGAGCAGTATTGGATTACAAAGCTAGGGTACTTGGCAGAATGACTGAGGACTGAAGTGATTACACTGATGACGTTGGTGGGCGTGGTTAGTCCTTTAAACCAGATAGCACACTGGATAAAGTGCTAGACCTGGAGACAGGAAGGTTCATCTTTGTGAGTTCGTATCTGACATTTACTAGCAGTGGGAGCCTAGGCGAGTCACTGAACCCTGTTGGCCTCAGTTTTCTCATCTGTAAAATGGGTTAGAGAAGGAAATGGCAAACTACTCCAGTATCTTTGCAACAAAACCGCAGATGAGGTCACAAAGAGGTAGACGTGACTGAAACAAATGAACAACAACAAACCATGGCTAGAACTTCTGTTTAATACTTGTGTGAGCTGGGGGCAAGCTAATTTCTACAAGTCTCTGTTTCCTCATTTATAAAATTACTAGATTGGTCCCTTTCAATTCTAAATACCAAGACGTTATAAACCTTTATAATGATAACTCCCATATCTTCTATCCTGACATCTCTCCAGAACTCCACTGGATATGACCATCTGAATGCAATGCCAACACATAAAACTTAGAATGTTTGAAAATAAACACTTCATTTTCCCTTAAAAATTGATTTCTCTCTTGACTTCCTGATCTCTGTTAATGGTACCATTGTTCTTCTGGTAAGTTAGTCTTAAAACCCTGAGGTCATCTGTGATTCCCTCATCTCCTTCACCCCTGACAGTCAACCAGTCAAACCCTGATGATTCTTCCTTTCAAATATCTTTTACATCTATTCCTGTTTATTTCCTTGGTATCACTGTAGTTCAGGACCTGATCACTTCATGCCTAGACTCCTGGAATGGCTTCTTAAATGCTTACTCTGCTTCAAATGTCTCTCCATGTCAATTTATCATTAATCATTAACAGATTAATCTTCCTAAAACACTGCTAAAACAATAGATTACCACCCCATATTCCACAACTTTCAATTATCTACCAAATAAAGTCTAAACTCCTTAATATGGCATTGAAGGTCTATCTAATTTTGCCCTACCCTACTTTCCAGTGTTATATTCCACTACTCCCCTACATGAATTTTGCTCCACTCAAACTAGTCTATTCACAGTCTCCTGATTTTTCATATATGGTATGTCTTCTCTCTTACCCGTATGCCTTTAGTCATACTACTCAACTCACTCCAACTATTTCTCCCTCACCCTCATTCACTCCAGATCTTCAAATCCCAAGTGTTTCTTAAGACTCAAAGACTCACCTCAAAACATTTAGGTGAAGAATTCTCTATTGAAAAACAAAAACTAAACCCTGTGCTAGATTTAATCAGAAGACCTGACTATCTCACTTGCTAGCTGTAGAGCTTTGGGGATTTCTCTCCACCTATCTGGGCATAGTAAATAGCAAACCACTTCAATATTTTTGCCAAGAAAACCCCAAATGGGATCACAAAGAGTCAGAGAGGAGTGAAATGACTGAACAATAAGACCTATCCCTGTGAAAACTTTCTGATTAGCCAGAAGTGAGCTTCTTTCCCTGTAATTAAAGTCCACATTGTCTTGGACCACTTATTTGATATTTATTACTTATAATTTTATATTTTAAGCGATCTTTCCATGTAAATAGGTACCTAGGCTATATAGTTGTCAAGAACAGGGACATTCCTCTTTCACAGTACCTACTACAGTAAACACACAGAAGTGCTCAATCTATTGATTGATTAACTAATTTACAACCAATTTGAGGATAAAAGTACTACTGCTTTGGAATTGGAAAGGGCTTAGGAGGCCATCCAGTCCGATCTTATCATCTTACAGATGAATAAACTCAGGCACAGAGGTTAAATGAGTTGCCCAGGGTCACACAACTAGGAAGTGTCTGGGGCAGGATCTGAATTCATCTTCCTGATTCCAGGGTCATTACCCTATTGACCAATCCATGTAACACAGATCTGGAATTGCATGGTATCTTGAAGGCTGTCTACTTCACAGTGGCCCAAAGCCAGAACAAGATTAAAATGGAATTAGGAACCGTTTAACAAAATAAAAAAAAATACAATTGTAATGGGAATGGGAATTTGGAGATATTCCCTGCCCCTTAATAAGCCTAATGGAATTTGAAGACCTCCCCTGCTTTTGAAGATTTTTCTCTGCCCTGTAATTGGACGAATGTAATCACATGGAGCCTGAGGTGGAAGGAGTTTGGTGAAGGGTAGAGCAGAACGCACAGGAAGTTGGGAGTCAGAGCAGCTAAGAGGGAAGAGAGAGGATGGCAGGAAAGCAGACAGTTAGGTTTGTGAGTAAATGTTCATTTGTGGGAAGGCTAAAGGATGGTGTGGCTCTCTGCTACGTTGTGTTGTATTAACATCTATGCTGCTATGATGGATTTGGTTTTCTGGTATTTGAATAATTGTTTTGCTTCTACCTCCTATATGGGGAGTCTGTTATATTTTGCAATTGCAGATTATGCAGGCATATTCACAGTCGTCGGCGCTGTGAATACTGTGTTGACACTACAACAATATAACATAGATAATGTCAATTTGTGGTTTTCTAAGTCAATATGTCGCTGCTAGGGATTTGTTCTTATTTGAGTTTAATACCACCCTTTTAATTGAGCTTCCCTCATTTCAACTGAGCATATTGGTCTGGAAAGATTAAGAGCCTCACCTAAGGTCACATAACTAAGAGTTCAAACAGTAATTGATGACCAAGTGTTTTCAAGGTACAATCTTTCAGATAAGGGTGAGGAGTAAGTATTACAGTACTCTTTAGCTAGAGAGGGCAGTTCATTGTTTACCCACCCCACCCCCCAAAAAGCATCAGCCAGATAACAAATAATTTAAGTACCTTAAAAATTTTTAGTAAATAGATTTTTATTGTTCATGTAGAGATAAAATATCCTTTAAGTTTAAGGAAAAATCATACACCTGTGTATCAGGGCAAGCTAGACCTCTAAGATTTTTGATGCTTTATGAAATGAGGCAGAGGGGAGAGACTCCAATGCCAAAATATCGTAATTTATGATTAAATATTAACCCACCCACTTCTTAGAGAAAATATCCAGACATAACCACTCCATAATTATATTTGACAGAAATAATTTCAAATGTGACCCTATGATCTCAGAATCCATCAAGGTGGAAAGGTTTTTATTTATTTATTTTTGATGAACTCAGATTATTTCATTAGATTATGAAAGAAGTACTTTTTACAATTGTACCTTATACAAATTAATCATTGTATTTAAAAAATTATAGCTACATTCCACAAAAAATATAACCATCTACATAAATAAATAAGGTCTTCTCTTCTTGGTAGAGTCAAATTTTTGGAAAACAACTAATCTTACATTAATTAGCTAAATAGTGACCTACATGTTGCAGAAAGCAGGAACCTATTTCACTCAGATGAGGTTCTTCTTTATTGTATTGCTTCTCCAGATCTTTCAAGAATTTCCTTTGGAATTTGTAAATCTCTTCAATGTTTCCAAAAATGGTACCCAGTTGTGCAACAGTGAACATTCCTGTATGTTTGCGACACTGCCGAATATAGCCCTGAGGGGAAATAATGTATTTTTGATTAGTTTTAAATCACTTCCATTTAAGTGACCCTTTTGAATATTCCAACTCTTCAGGCCTCAGAGGAAAACCAGGATTTCTTTTTTAGGTTTCTACTGTGATAATACCATGTCCTCAAGTAGGGAGCACTTAAAAATCTTCACAAGTAACTACAGAAACGAAAAAAAAAAAAAAAAGCAAAGAAAATAATTTAAGGAAGAGCATAAAAGTTCCAGGTCAAACGCCTAAATTTGATTTCCAGGGTGGGAGCTCACAATTCTCTGAATTGTTCAGATCACCAGTTTTCTATCTCTAATACTATTTCAGACTGGAAAATTTGTCAGAATATAGGATATTCTCCCTCGCTGAAGAGTCAGTTCAACTGGGGGGCGGAGCCAAGATGGCGGCGTAGCAGCAGCAACATATCGCAGCTCTCACATAGCCACCCCAAAATACCCATAAAATAGGACTCTAAACC
>JAQQSV010015517.1:0-12046 GCA_028646515.1 Pseudochirops corinnae | reverse complement strand
GTTTTCCTCCCACTTCTATGATCTCTTTGGGATACAACCCCAGAAGTGGGATTATTGGGTCAAAGGGTATGCAATTATTTATAGCCCTTTGGGCATGGTTCCAGTTTGCTCTCCAGAGTGGTTGTATCAGTTCACAGCTTCACCAACAATGCATTAGTGTTCCATATTTTCCACATCATCTCTAGAATTTGTCATTTTACTGTTTTGTCATCTTAGCCAATCTGACTGTTGAGATGTGGTACCTCAGAGTTGTTTTGATTTGCATTTCCCTAATCAACAGTGATTTAGAACATTTTTTCATATGCTTATAGATATCTTTAATTTCTACCTTTGAAAATTGCCTGTTCATATATTTTGACCATTTCTCCATTGGGGAATGACTTGTATTCATATAGTTTTGACTCAATTCCCTATATGTTTTAGAAATGAGGCCTTTATCAGAGACACTGGTTTTAAAAATTCTTTCCCAATTTCCCACTTCCCTCTCAATCTTGGTTACATTGGCTTTTATTTTTTACAGAAACTTTTCAATTTAATATACTCAAGATTATCCATTTTGCATTTCATAATGCTCTCTAAGTCTAATTTAGTCATAAAGTCTTCCCTTCTCCAAATTTCATCATACAGATGTCCTGGGAATTGAAGAAGCTCTGGGAAATACCATAGCACAAGCCCACTGGCAAAAAGTGCTTTGGTCATGAAGCATCCCCTCCCAGATTCCTGACTGCATGCAAAAAGATGCAAATTCATTGGAGTACCTTCCCAGAGAACAATGGTTTCTTCATGTAACTGCTTTTGTTCTTTGTTCTATGGATATAATGAACAAAGCCCAGTAAGCCTACTACATTACCTGTCTTGACATTTCTACCTCTAGAAATCATGAAAATATTACATTCTCCACAGTTGTTACACTTGTTTCTTGGCTTGTGTGCATAAATATTCACATTGAAAATCTTTAGACAAGGCTATGAAGTTATTTTCTTCCATTTTGTGATTGCTATGTGGAGCAATATATAGAACACTGAGCCTAAAGTCAGGAAGACCTGAACATAAACCCAGCTTCACATATTTACCATCTATGTGATTTTGGGTAAGTTGTTAAACCTCTGTCTGACTTAGTTTCCTCAACTGTAATTAAAAAAAATTATAGAACCTACCTGTCAGGGTTACTGTAGAATCAAAGGAGATGTTTATAAAGCACTTATCACAGTGCCTGACATGTAACAGGCACTTAATAAATGCCTATTCCCTCTTTCCGCTAACTTTTTCATTTACAGGTTTTGTTCTTTTCCAGAGAGTAACAAAAGGGGAATTCATGACACAGACAGAATGAGTGAGTTTACTGGATTCCCATTTCTAGAAATATAGACAACAGTAATTCATATTTTCTATGGGTGGGGAATAGTTGCACAAAATTCTTTTTTAAAAAGTGATAAAATATTCTTAATGAAATTCTTCCTTTTTGTAATAAATGCTTTAGGTAGTTATAGAAAACCATGAGTATATAATTTTCAATGTGTCATAGAGCAAAGTGGAAGTTGAGGCAGAAATCCAAATTGACAGCTCCAACGCAATTTCAGAAAACTCAGTTCAACCCTCATGTGGGACATTTGTCAAGCCTGTAACTGGAGCCAGGTCTTCTCTTGAGTACCATGGACCTTAAAACCTTCAGAGCAATTTCAAAGTTTTGAAACCTGGACAAATTCTTGCTTCCTTCAGGGTTTGCTTAATAATAAGCTCACAGAAGTCCCTCCTAAGGGAAATTCTTGACAGAAACAAGAAACACTCATTGACCTAAGTGTCTATAGTACCTCTCCACCTGGAAAAAAATTACCTAGCATACTCTCAGATTTCCACATATCCTAACGAGCTCTTATCATATGGGTTAAAGAGGCAGTCCTTTAGCAGAATTGCTGCAAGCAGAGCAGTGCGAATCTCCTAAAAATTTTATTTTTAATCTCTTAGGTGTAACCACATTCCTCAGTTAGAATGAAAGTCAGTCTTGAAAATAAAATGATGACACTCAGTCGATCAAAGAATAAAAGTATTCTATGATATTTTCTAGGATTTTCATTAATAATCCTCCATATTCTACATCTAATAGATGACTGCAATATGGCCAATTTTATGGATCAAGAGGTAAGGAAATCCTCAAAATGCCAGATCACCATACCTTCTAGGTAACAGAACTTCCAAAGATAGACACAATTTATATGGGATATCACTGGAACTAAATAGTAGTAGTAGTAGTAGTAGTAGTAGTAGTAGTAGTAGTAGTAGTAGTAGTAGTAATAGTCGTAGTAGTAGTAGTAGTAGTAGTAGTAGTAGTAGTAGTAGTTGTAGTAATAATAATAGTAGTAGTAGTAATAGTAGTAGTTGTAGTAGTAGTAGTTGTAGTAGTAATAGTAATAGTAGTAGTAGTAGTAATAGTAGTAGTAGTTGTTGTTGTTGTCATTGTTGTTGTTGTAACAATAGCAGCAGCAGCTACCATTAAGCATTTTAAGATTTGCAAAACATTTGATTAATATAACATCATTTTATCTTCAGAACAACCCTGGAGAGTAGTTATTATCACCCCCATTTTACAGATAAGGAAACTGAGGTAGAGGTAAAATGACTTCCCCAGGTTCACACAAATAGTAAGTGTCTAAGACAAGATTTGAACTCAGGTCTTCCTAACTTCTATCATAAGGCTGAGGTGGTCAATCAGCAGGTTTAGCTTCCCTAGAATCCAAGCATATTATCAATTGACCAGTCAATCAATGAACAAATATTTATTAAATTCCTTTTATGAACCGGGCATACTAGAGACACAAAGATGAAAACAAAATTTTGCCCTAATTTTCAAAAAAGTAGATAACTATAGAATCTGAAATGTATAGATTCTTGAGCTTGGCTTTTATTTTTCTGAAAATTTTAGATCACTAAAAAGATGGTTGGCAAACATCTAAAAAATGAGGCAGTGATTGCAAAAAATTGGTATAATTTCATCAAATATTTATGATGCCAGATTTATTTTTTGGCAGAATTAGTAAACTAATATGTAAAGAGAATATTGTGGATATAACTTATCCAGCTTTTATTAAAAGTTTCAATAAAATATCTCATCTTTTCTTTGAGATTGGAATGTAGGGCAATTGGGGTTAAGTGACTCTCCCAAGGTCCTATGACTAGTTTTGTGTGTGCGTGTGTTAAGTGTCTGAGGTCACATTTGAACTCAGGTCCTCCCCGACTGCTCTATTCACTGCACCACCTAGCCATCCCTATCTCACATTATTCTTATGAAGAAACATGGCTGACATTATAGTACAATCAGATAGATTCAAAACTCAAAGAATAAATATTCATGGATCCAAGTCTACACGGCAGGGGTTTTCCAGTGGCATCCTCCAAAGATTTATGCCTCATTCTCAGCTTTTTAGTGTTTTTATTAATGAGTTTCATACGATCAAATGTAGCATGATGATTATATTTTCTGAGAGAAAAAGACTTCCTTTGGAAAATGAGATTTATCTAATACTTGAAGGAAGCCAAGGAAGCTAGGAGACAGACATGAAGAGGGAGGGCATTTCAGGCAAGCGGGACAACTAGGGAAACGCCCACCAGAGGAACAGCAAGAAGGCCTGTGTCATTGGATCTCAGAGCACATGGGGGTGTGAAGGTGGCAGGTGGAAGATGTCTGGAGAAGTGCGTATGTGGGGTGGAAGCAGTCTTTCCTGATTCTCCTTCGAGTAATATTTGCCCTCTCTTGACCATTTCCAATTTATTCTGTCTCTCTGTTTGTACATAATTACTTGTGTGTTTTCTCCCCCACTGAGCTTTTTGAGGCCAGGGACTGTCTTTTACTTTCTTTTTGTCTCCAGGGTTTAAAAGAGTGCTTGGCATATAGTCGGTATTTATTACCAAACCAATCTCCACCAATGCAGACCAGCACTGTCTCTATAATATATAGCCTGATAGATGAGGGTCACATAATCAGTAAGGTTCAGAGACACAACTTGAACACAGGTGTCATTTCAAAGCCAGTTCTCTATCTGTCTCTCTGTCTTTGTCTCTCTCTGTCTCTCTCTCTCCCTCTCTCTCTCTCCCCCTCTCTCTCTCTGCCTCTCTCTGTCTCTGTCTCTCTCTCTCTCTCCCTCTGTCTCTCTGTCTCTCTGTCTCTCTCTCTGTCTCTGTCTCTGTCTCTCTCTCTCTCCCTCTGTCTCTGTCTCTCTCTTTCTCTCTCTCTCTCTCTGTCTCTGCACCACACCACATTGCCGTTGTCTAAAATAACTTCATACAAAACAAATTAATGGGGAAGAATTCATAATAAATTGATACATCTAATTAGGCCTAAACTCAATGAGATTACATTAAAATCTCATTTCATTCTATTAAAAATTCAATAAAATGGTACCAATTAAATGAGGCATTCAGTAAGAACAAGAAGATTGACTTGATATATCATCTATTTCATCTCATTATTAGGAGCCATTTTTCACAGCTTGTTGACAGTGAGATTCTCTTGACAGCATTACAGCTAGAATCAAGTGTCAGCTTTGGAATCAACTTGCAAAAAATCTTTCTAGCACTGCCATTTAATGCATCTGCCTCTTCAGGTAATTGAACTCTCATCAAAAATACATCATTAGAGCTGCACTCGAAAGAGTGGGGGAAAGAGAAAGACACAAGGGGGGGGGCGTTGGGGTAGAAAAACCAAAAATATGAGCAGAAGAACAGCATGAAGCAATAAAAACATAATTTAGAAAGATGCTGCCTGCTGAAATCCTTCTATTAGATTTCGACTGGGAGATTAGGCCTCCAAAGATTAATTTTTTTTGCATTTTTATTTTTTACCTCTTGGGCTGCAGTTTAAAGCCTTGTGATTTTGCTCTCCAGTCCTGCTGATTTTAAGCATCTCCTCCTCCTGGGGCATAGTCTATGGAAAGGCTCTGAAAATGGACCAGACCCACTTGCAGAGCAGTCTACCCATCATGTCTCAGCTGGTTTGGCTTATTACAACAATTCATGTTAATTCAGCATCTGGCCTCTGAGTTTACCAGCTTTCAAAGTGCCAGCCGAATGCAATATTGTTTTGCTAATCTCAGAGCAACTCAGTCAGTGGGAAAGTGTTTTATAGCAGCACTTTTAAGCTCTTTTCAAGTCTATTTCTAATATCTTGATATCTTGAGCACTCCCCCAGCGAAGAATTCTGCACTTTATTTGACTCAATCTTTTAACAATTTGTTCCTGAAATTCCACTTTTGTTTTAGGGAGCAAAGCTGCATTTCAAGGAGCAACCCCTCCTTTCCTATCACCTCCTTCCTCCCAGTCTGATTGGGAACTGGGGTTGTAGTCTGTTGTTAGAATTCACACATAAAAGTACCTGGTAATTGATTGAGTCTCCTAGTTAACATTATTAATTATATTTTGGCAAATTGTTGTTGTTTACAAGAGTTTGCATCATGGCTGTGAAATGGGGTGCCTTATTAACAATTTTGACATCAAAACTTTACCTGAGAAAGATGGCAGGTGCATAAATATATTTTTCTGGAAAGTGACTAGACCAAACAAGGCAGATGATTTCATAATGACCTTGCTTGTTTAATAATGTGAATAAATCAAAACTCAGGATTTAAGATATTTTTTTTCCCTTTTGGAACAAATGCTTCAGGGATTTTGTTTTTCATTTTTCAAAACAGGAGAGAGTTAGGTCACCTAGTAAATTGAGTGCTAAGGGATAAATTCAAATCTTGCTTCCCAGATAGTCACTAGCTGTGTGATCTTGGACTAGTCACTTCAACTCAGTCTGATTCTCTTCATCTCTAAAATTCAAGTGATAATAACACTTACCTCATGTATATATATATATATATATATATATATAGATAGATAGATAGATAGATAGATAGACAGAGAGAGAGAGAGATAACATTTTTTTTGCCAAATTTAAAGTGTTATATAAATGACAAATAATATTTTTATCAATGTGTACTCTCACATATTTTAGGGTAATCTAATCTTTTTTTGTGTCATGTATGGTCAAAATTCTCTAGAATCTTAGGATCACAAAATACCAGAAGTGACACTGACCCATGGCAATACTTTCCATCACTGATTGTTCTCATGCATCCTAAGGCCCTTGTCCAGAGGGAGGAAGAGGAGGAAACATATTCATTTTTCCTCACTCCCACTTCAGGATTGTCCCTTTGCTACCATCAATCAGCAACTTTTCCTTCTTTGAGGTTCATTCTTTAGCTTAATCATTATAAATCCTCGTCAAAACCATATACTAGCTTTTACAGTCTCTATATCCAGACACAATACCTTATTGAGAACTTGATTGGAATTATCTATTCTCCTCCTCAGGCCACTCTCTTTATTTCTAAAGGAGTTCAGTGTCTTGTTCATTGTCCTCTTCTCCCCTGAATCCCTCCCCTTAAAATTGAAGAGTTTATAATGCATATATCTAAGTCTCTTCAGATAGCTTGGTTCTTCAGATCACTGATTGGTCATGACTTCCATTTTCCCCCTTTTCTTGCCTATGATTTTTCTATTCCAGATAACAATTGCTTATTCTTCAATTTACCCTTTTTCATATTTTTCCTAAACCTATTCTTCAGTCTCACCATCAACTCTAGCTTTTCTCTCTCTCTGTTTTCCAAATCCATTATGCCTACACTTTTCTCCTTTCATAATCTTAGCCTTATGGTTGATGTATTCAATCATAAACTATCATTTGTCCTTGAATGCTGATTCTTCTGTCTTATCACAAATCATATTGTCCAAAACTACAACCTTGGCTTATCTCCCTATATCTTTTTTTTTGAAATTCTCCTATTTACAGAAAGCCACACAACCATTCTGATGAAGTTCACTAAGATTTTATGTTAGCCTCATCTACAAAAAGGAATTATTTTATCCTTTGCTGATTAATATCCAATACCATCCCACTCCCTTCATCCCACAACTCCTCCCCTCCCCCCCAGGATCTGGCCTTTGACTTGACTAAGAAAATAGGTAACATCAATTGTCGCCTTCATTTTCTCCCTTATCCCACACTCTTCCGTTGTCCCTGAGATGGCCTTTCTTTCTTTTTACCAAGGTCATTTGACATTGTTCCCATCCCTTCCCATCACTGCCGATAGCATAGTCCTTCAATTATTGGGGTTGTTGGTTTTTAGTGATTATTTTCTACCTTTAAACTGCTAGCTGTGTTCTTCCTGTTTACAAACATGCCCAAGTCTCCCTCATTATTCAAAAAGCTTCACTTGTCTATACAGCTGTCCCAAGCAACTCTAAGAAACACCTACAATAAACCTTCTTCATCCACTTTCTCTTCTTTCTGTCTTCTCATTCGCTTATTTTTAAAATTTTATTTTATTTTTTGCTTTTTGGAGAAGGGAAGGCAGTTGGGGTTAAATGACTTGCTCAATGTCACATGGCTAGTTTTGTGTTAAGTATCTGATGTCACATTTAAACTCAGGTCCTCATGACTCCAGGGCTGGTGCTCTATTCACTGTACCACTTAGCCACCCCTCACTAACTTCTTTATCCTTTAAAATATGTTTCTAATTTCACCATGAGAATAAAATTGCTCTCTTCAAGGTTACCAATCTCTTAATTTCTAAATCCTAATTGTTCTTGAATTCTCTGCAACATTTACTTTTCTTTTCACCCATTCCTTGTGAAACTTCCTTCCTCCTTTGATATTCAAACATTGTTCTTGAATTTTTCTTCCTACTTATTTTGCCACTTTTTAGTCTCCTTGCTGGATTATCATTCATGTCCTATTTCCCATATGTGAGTTTGCCCTAAGCCTCTTCTTTGTCTCTCTTCTTTCTATATACCATCATCAAAAGAGCAAGCTTTGTGTAGATGCATGTGATAATTTCCTCTGTAAATGCCGTAGCCCCTGACTCTTCAGGAATCATGATTTCTTATGATTCACAAAAGAAGTAGACACCACAAAAGTTCTTGACTCTCACAAATGGATCAACACTAGAAATAAATATGGTTTTATATATGGAAATGACACTAAAATTTGTGTTACTGCTGTAGCTTAGTGACCAATATGTGTCTTTTCATCTGACCTACCACCTAAACCATAATTGTTTGCATGTGTTTACCCCCAACACACATTCAACTATGAACTTCTTGAGAGAAGCTGTCTTCCTTGTCTATTTGTGACTTGAGTACTCATAGCCCATGTTCTGTAGATAATAATCCCTTAAATGCTTTTTCATTAATTTGATTCATGAGGGATTTCCTAAACTCCTATGGATTCAGTTATTATCTCCCTGTAGATGACTTTTAATTCTATATATTTAATCATAATCTTTCTCCTAAGCTGCAAATTACCATTTTGTATCACCTTATTCAACCCAAGCTTTAAATAAATCATTACTTAACACCCATTGCAACCATTATTAAACCTCTCTGTGAGAAAACTGCTTCTTTGACCTTGTGCAGCTTCTTTGAAGCTGTCTAGTTAGACAGCTCAAAATGCATCTCCAGCTAAATGTGACTAAAATGTAATGGGGGTATCAGCATCCTTCCAGTCACTCTTATTCACAATATTGCTGTTATCTCACACAATTATCATGGCAAATACTCAAACAGATGCTACAACATCCCTTGAATCCACCTCTTTCTCTCCATTCTCTCCCTTGACCTTAAATCAAACCCATATCATCTCTCTTATTTAGTATGATAAGGAGAACCTCCTAATTGCTACCTTGATACAATGGAAAGATTGCTGACTTTAAAGAAACCTGACCTAGGCAAATACCTTTGCTGTTGTATTGACTACCCATACAACTTTAGGCAAATTGCTTATCCCTCTGGGCCTCATTTTCCCCACTTGACAAGTGAAGGGTTGAACCAGATTTATTTATCTTACCATGCCACCAGCTAATCTTTAAATCAGTCAGTACTCAATACTTTTTGCCCCATTTCAGTTATAGACATAAAGATTCTGCTGCAGATCCCTATATAACAAAAGGCTGGCCTGTGAATGAACTGATACATATATGCGAAAGAGTTTCAGACATATCCTAGAGCTCTCTGAGATTCCTTAATGAGAGGATGAATGGTGGGAAAATGGGGAAGAGGAGGATTTTTGGTTGTGGAATGTTAACCAATTAAAGTGGTTCTACTTGACTATTTGTACTGTAGTTGCTGTGAGTTAGAGTGTTGAGAGAGAAGGGAATCGGGAAGTGTTTTCTGAGTCTTTGACACTCATCCTCACACTGACTCACGCAAGTCTTTTGTATGAAATGGTAAAACAGAGAGATTCCCAAGGCATTGACCCCCATTTATCTTAACATTTACAGAATATCCAGAGGCATGGCCCAGATTAGCAAATACACAATTTTCCTTTTAAAAACTAAAAATAAGGTCTTAGTTATATAACCAACCATGCTCCCCTGCTAAAAAGAATGTGAAGCTATAAATTATCTTCTTCCCATTTCCCTACTCCTTTTTAACTCACAATATTTTTATCTGAAGTACTGGCATTGCTAAACAGCACATTATTCAGAGACTCAAACAGACCCAATCATGAGATATGTAGAGTCTTCCATGCTCTCCTGCTTCTCTCATAAATGCCATACAAAAAGTGATCTCCTCATTCCCCACCCCCAACCCTGCCCCAGTCAGATTCTAGCAGGGACCCTGAACAAAGCTATCTGTCCTGTGAAAGCAATCTGTCAGACCAATTAAAGTTACAATGTGAATGGCTTAATATGTTATACCTCCCTGGAGTATTTATTGTTGTTTTTAATAGGGAATCCCTAGAGATGGAAAGTTATAACTTGAAGGACTTTATTATCAATGAAATGTCAGAAAAGATGTGAAATGTAGGAGGAGCACTTTTTTTTCGTTAAATGGGGAGGTTTTGTTTTTTTTTTAAATGGGGAAAGCACAGAAAAGACTCAGAGGGCACTCTCAAATCCCTTTAATATACAACTACTGTTTCAGCCTGTGCGTAATGCCAGTACTGACCATGACATGTAATTAATTTCATCTGATGTGGGATTTAAGTTTGCCTTAATCACACACACACACACACACACACACACACGCACACGAACACACACACACACACACACACACACACACACATGCTCAAAATGTTCTCCTGTGTTAAGAATTATGATGAATAATACATCGTTAATGACTTTTACAACCTTCCAATGAAAATACCCATTTCTTTACTTGGTATTTTAAAATATTTATTTTTTTTAATTTATGTAGTAAAACAAGCATTTCCATAACATAGTATAATAATTATTTTTAAAAAGATTTCACATGAAAATGCAAATCTATTGTGTAGGACTTATTATTCGTTTTAAATATATGATGGTTACCAGGTATGTTTCTTTGTTTTTTCATTTTCTACCCACCCACCCCCAGAGATGGCTACTATTATATTAAAATATGTGCATATATGTGTACATATAGACCCATACACACATATACATATATATTCACACACATGCAAAATATACATATGTACATGCATATATATACATATGCATATACACATATATAAATATATATGTATATAGATATGTAAAAACATTCCATCATATTTCTATTCATCAGTTCCTTCTCTGGATGCATGTAGCATCTTCCTTCATATGGCTTTTGTAGTTAATAAGGAGCAATAAAATAGTCAACAAGACTTTGGCCAAAGTTAATCTTAAAGCAATATTGCTGTGACTGTGTATAATGTACTCTCCATTGTACTCATTTCACTCTTCATTACTTTGTCCAAGTCTAAGATCATCAGCTCTACATTTCTTATAGCATAGTACTATTCCATCACAATCATATCTCACAACTTGTTTAGTCATTCCCAAATTGATTGGTATCCCCACAATCTTCAATTCTTTGTCACCACAAAGGGAGATGCTATAAATATTTTAGAACATGTAGAACACTAGAATAGCAGAGCTTTCAGCCTCCTGGGAACAGGGACACTGTTCCCAATTCCAAGGTTGAAAAGAGTGCTTGTGGTTACTTACAAACCAGTACACAGTGAAGAAGAGTAGTAAACACAACCTTCCCTATACCACATCACCTTAAAATAGCCAAAAACATACAGGCCCTCAGAATTGCCTCTGAAAAGAGCTGCACAAAAACACTGAAGCTTGGTATAGCACCCCCTCCACTTCAGCAGAGCCCCACTTCAGCATATAGTTAAAAACCAAGAATTAAGCTGGAAATGAGAAAACAACTAAAAATAAGTCTAACAATAGAATATTTCCCTGGTGACAAGTAAGATCAAAATCCAAACTGAAAAGTAGACAATAAAGTCAAAATTCCTGCATTCAAAGTTTCCAAGAAAAATATGAATTGGCATCAGGCCATGGAAGAATTCAAAAAGGATTTTAAAAATCAAGTTAGAGGAGCAGAGCCAAGATGGTGGTGTAAGAGCAGCAACATATCACAGTTCTCACATAGCCACCCCCAAATACCCATAAAATGTGACTCTAAACTAATTCTAGAACTCCAAAACGCACACAAATATACTTTCTACTAAAGTCAGCTCAGCTACGAGGAACCATATCAGCACTACAAACTGAAACCAGCTTGGCCTGAAACCACGGCTGTGTACTGGAGGTGGCTGGACAAGAGGAGCCAAGCCCTGGCTGGTGTTTTGGGTGAGCAGATTGGCGGCAGCTGCAGCAGTATCCAGAATTAGGTCAGTGGGGCTTGTGAGGTCATGGGAGAAAAGTAGTCTGGCCAAACTATCTCCAGGGCTGAGAAGCAGAAAGCAGAGGTCCTGCACCTGCCTCCACATTGCGGCTTCAGAGCTCCTGACCTGCAGACTGCAGGGGGACCAAGCAATTGTTCAGAGGACAAGTGCTATCACGTTGAGCGGCCTGGATCCGGATCGCAGACTTGGGCTTTGGTCTTGTGGTTCTTTTTTTTCAGTGAGCCAGAAGTGGGGAAGGGACCCAGCAACCTCCTAAGAGCTCCAGCAGCTGGAAAAACCCCAGCGATTTGGGACAGAGCTTTCCCCTCTGGAAGCAGAGCTCCACAGAAATTAAAAAAAAAA
>JAQQSV010015516.1:0-12046 GCA_028646515.1 Pseudochirops corinnae | reverse complement strand
CTTGGTTCATAGAATAGCTACACATCCAGGCTGGAGCAGCAAACACTTTTTTTTTTTTTTTATTGCTTTACAATTCATTACATCAATTTAGCAATACTCAATTGAAAACTTTGTAAACTCTCAGAAATTGTCACATAAGAGTTTCAAAACATTTTTACTAACAGTAAGGGAGAGCAAGGTAACTTAATGAAAATACAAAGCAATAATTTGAAGCTGTAGCAGTTCCGGTACAGGCCTGGATTATTGGAGAAGCTGTCTACATTGTCTTTTCCAGATGCCGAGGCTCGATGTTCGCTCAGGAGCAAGGGTACAAGCTGGAGCAGTCAGGCTTGACAGGGACTTACAGAAACATGATTTAACACCAAAGGCACAAAGAAATGGTTCAATTTTCTTAGCTACACAGGACTAGGCACAAGCATTACAATAAAGTTTCACAAAGAGTTACAACATTGTATCAAAAATCCAAACATTTGATGTTATTACGAAACATGTTCAAATTTTGAGTTTCCATGATAGAGAAATTTTTAAAAGCTAATCTTATACATCTATATAGTTCTTAAAAGAATCACTTTGATCCTGGTGCTTTATCAAAATCTGAGAATTAACTTACAAATTTTTCTGCTTTCTAAATATATTTCTTACATACTTTCAACACACTTAAAACCTTTCTGAAACTGATATCAATTATTAAGAGACAGGGGGGACTTGGATAAACCCTCATTTGTCCCCAACAGAGGTAGAACATTTATTACCAAAATATGAAAGCACCTTTGACACTTCCAAATATAGACAAATTGTGTAAATCCTCTATTAAAAACATTCATACTTTGTATTGCTTTTAAAAAAAAAGCAACAACACAGATAAAACAAAACAATTAATTAGGAGATGTGCAATAATAGCACAACAAAGTGTCAGGATGAATAGTGAGTCATTATTAATTCAGTAATCACTGAATAAGCCACCATAAAACACCACATTTATACCTTTTGACTCAGTTCTGCTTTTATCTGCTACAAATACAAAGAAATCAATCCTATCATAGTGAGAATGCCAGTGTATTTTATAACTATATCTATTTGAATAACTTCTCAGAGCATACTATCATTGCAATTATGTCAAGAACATCAGAACTATATGACATCTTCAAGGAATACAGTTTTAACTCATTGTGGATCAACATAATCTAAAATCTATTATCATTACTCCTGAATAGAATTGAATATGGCTTTCAAGCAAAAGAGGGAATTGTACCAAAACATCATACGAATTTCTCGATGTAGATGGATGAAATGAAGTTATATGGCTCCATTGACAAGTATGTTCAACAACTACCTTATCTTATGAAATCTTTATCTAATAATATAAAAAATATATTTGAATACATAAAAATTATTATCCTTTTTTCACTTGTACCAGAGAAGAAGAGATATTGAAGGCTTTGAGTTTGAAGAAAGAGTTAAACTTGAATAGATGAATTTCATAATTCTAAATAACTTGCTCTTACCTAGGCAAGATACATTTTGCACAAACCTACTGAGAAGCAACTTTGGACAGTTTATTAAGTGAATAGATAGCATCCTGAATTCAAATTATAATGGAAAGAACACATTTAAATAAATTAACACCTGTTAAATATTGGTGTTAACACACGTTTTGGAAAGAGTAAAATAGATGACAATGGATATAGGTGATGCCCAAAATAAATCTACAGAATAGTAAGGTAATATACAATAGTTAGGAAAAGCTTAATCCTTCTATATCAAAAAGGAAGAAGAAGATTGATAGATTTCTCAGAGCACATAACATGCATCTTAAAATTTTAATTCAATAGCTTTGGGAAAGACATACCTGACTTCACAAATTCCCAGCAAATATAAATAATAATTATATGCCATTAAATTTATCAAAGGTAACTGACAGTGGTTTATCTCTGGTAGGATCCTGTGAAACTAACATGATCCATGAAAAGAGTAAAAAGAATCGTCATGAATGACATACACATGAATTTAACCAAATGTCAAACCAATATCAGAGAATCTTAAACTAACACCAGGAAAAAAAGTATTGAATAAATGACTGAGTCATGAAGTTGTATTAATAGAAAGAGAAGGACCTATGTTAGCTATTCAGTATCAGGTCATTATCAACAAAAATTACAGAATGGCGGTCCTTATGGAGCCCAGATATTTTGATTGATAAAAAAAAAATTACGTAAAGAATCTGTAGAAACCATGCAAATAGTTTCTAGTTGCAAAAACTTTCCATCAATTAAATTAATATTAAGATGCATCTTACAATTAGGTAACTGAAAGTATGGTTCCAAAGTTGCCTATATCTGATAAATTAATAGAAGGCAAATCTCAGTGCTAAAATATGTAATCCCTAAAATATCCTTAAGAATTCAACAAATATTTGACCTGAAGCATCATTACAATGAGAACTGCTATCCTTATTTGCTGATCTATAAAAATAAAGAAGGAATTTTGATGCCAAATGTTAATAATTGCACTGTGCATGAAATGAAATTCTTTAAAAAAGAAGACAGAAGGATAAATTAAAAATACGCAAAGACATAAAAGACAATTATATCCCTGTCCTTGTTCCTGTTGGTGCAACTGCCTTAATATTACTTTAATTCAGCTTATAGAAGATGAGTTTACATCCGAATCTATTTATTCAATTATGAAAAGTAGTAATTTTATTCATATGTGTGAAAATCCACAGGACATTAATGTTAAAAGAATAGCCGATTGTCTCAGAACCATTTATATTTGAACTCAATTGGAAAAAAAAAGATATAAATGAGAGAAATGTGATATTTTTAGGAGCATCATGAGCTAGACAATCCTCCAGTCCTCCTAAGAACAAATAGATGACACATCTTTGTAATGATAACTCATGAACTCTGTTCAACAGTGAAAAAGATTCAGTTGTAAAATATGCATCTAATTTCACCTATCCTAAATCTTTCAATGATGGGGGGGGGAGGAAAAACTATGGGTGTGTAAGGACTCAAATAGAAATTCATGATTGAGTCTTCATTGCTTTTGATACAATGAGTCAAAAAATCAAGTGACCTTCATCATTTCTGAAAAAACTGAGGGAAAAAAGTCCAAAATTTATAAATAGGAATTTTTTTTCCTTACAAGCAAGTCCAATTTTGCAATATTCTTTGTCCTAATTCCTGTATTAAATATAACATTGTACTAAAAACAGTTTTGTAAAAATTGGCATTACCTAACAATGGAAATGTCTAATCTTGGAGATAGGAAGCTCCTTGACACTGAAGATGTTCAAAGTATAGAATGAATGACCCCTTGCCAGTGATATATTAGAGGGGATTTATTTTCATGGAAAGGTTAAACTAGGTAACCTCTGAGGTTGCATTCTGATGATACTTCTCAGCCATTCTCTGAATCAGTTAGGCTCAAGCAAAACTAGTAAAGTCAGCAAAAGTTGTTTCATAAATTACTAGATTGCCAGACATTGTGGAACTTCTATAATCCTGGAACCTGAAAAGACCAAGACTGTCACATTTCTTGAGGTCAAGAGCTCTAATTTGAAGTGCACTGATCCAATCTGCTATACAAACTAAGTCCACAATTAGTAAGTTTTCCCAGGTATTGTCCAAGGAATAGGGAACCATCCAGTTGCCTAAGTAGGAGGAAAACAGGTCAGACTGGCAAACAGAACAGATCTAAACTCCCATTCTTTCTTTAATGAAATTACTCGGTGTGTGGTCACTGCATTTCCAGCCTGTATGAGATAGACACCTGGATAGGGATGGGGGGAAGAGTGTGGAAGGAAAGAAGAAGAAGTGAGACATACAGAGAGACAGAGATAGGAAGAAACAGAAAACATAGAGAGACAGATTGAAAGAGACAGAGATACCAGCAAAAAGACAGACATACACACAGAGATGGTGATATATAGATACATAGGTAGCTACATGGATAGATCTATAGATTCATAGGAAAATTAATAGCTAAATATCAAATTAATTGAATTTAGACCTGAGAAGGAACTAAAAGATTATCTTGTCCAACCCTTCAAATGAAGTTGGTGAGAAATATAGTTCATGGGGGAAAAAAACACTTTGAATTTGAAAACCAGAGACTGAAATAAACATCTTGATTTTAACTGCTTAGAACTGTATGACTTGGGACAGTCATTTGCCCACACTTTGTCTTCAGCTTCCTCAACTATGAGACAAAATCATTTTAATTGGTGATTTTTAACATGTATTATAGGTTTAAATCTCAGAGAAAAGGAATAATCCATATAATGTTACTAGCAAATGGTGGAGAATGGACTAGAATCTGATGTATCTGAATCTTTGTAGGATGTTCTTTTCAGAACATCAGTGTACCCCCCTGCCAAAATCTGAGTCCAGATAGGTAGCTTGGGTGATCAAAAAATGTTATGACTACTAGAACTCTCTTCCTTTCATGAAGAAAAAAATAATGCCACAAGAACAGCTTAAACTTCTGAAATATTTAAGTTATCTGAATCTCAGTCTTTAAAACGTTAGTGACTCCTAATCACGTGAAACTATGACACCTGAAACTAAGGAATGATGAAACCAAGGAATGAGTAATAGGCTGAATTTATTGGTAAGATAAGACATGGTCTGAATAGAAATTATAATGGTGCAATGGAAGATCTATACTCAAACCGAAAACTCCAAGAAATGTTGTCTCAGTTATCTAACAAACAGGTCTGAATCTATCAAGAGATAGCAATTTATGATAAAATTAATGTTTACAAAATAAAAAACATGGTACAAAATAGTATTAAAAATTAAAAAAAAAAAACACTTCCTCACCCCTTACACAAACACAGGCCTCTTCTTTCCAAGTGATTGGCATCAAGATGAAGGTCTTATCTGGCCTTTCTCATTTGCAAGGAAAAGGTGTGATTTGCCTAATCTTATCTCTATGGGACACTTTGACTTACATCTCTTCTGCTTGTGGAATAGGGGGAAATAGGATATTTTTTTTTGCCTTGCTAGAGGGTAAATGGTGCACCACATAGAACCAGTACAGCTATATAGTCAGCTAAATAGCAGTTCAGCAGAATTTGAGTAACAGTACCTCCAAATTTGAAAGTATTTACTGCCTCGCATAAAAATTGTCCTGTCCAACCTACTAATTTACACAAAAGAAGAAAGATTTGTAGCAGCATGGCCTATCCAAATCCAAAACCCCTATGGAGTGATAAGCCTATGATTGTTTCCTTTATTTCAGACTTGTCAAAAGGGGATCGCATTAACCTGTGGTTGTCTGCATGTTTAGAAATTTGGGGAGGATTTCAACAGATTCCTTCAAATACCGGTATGTATAGGTATGTCATTCCAGTGTGGTGAAATTGATAATTGAGTGTTAATAAGATTTGAGAAACATATTTCACATTAAAATACCATCTATGACCAGAAAAATGGATCACTAGTCTAGAGAAAAAAATGTAAGATTAGACAATCAGTGTTCAATCCCCAAATTCAAGGGGTTCTGAAAGTTCTTTCAAGCTATGAAATATCAAATATTCAAAAAATAAGTGAAGAATACATAAAATGACAGAATGAAAGCTGATGGATGAATGGAGAGATAGATGAATTAAATTAAGTGATAGCTAGAAAACAATACACATTATAACTACAACAGTGAAAATTGAAACAATCAAAAATGAAAGTAGCAAATACATAAAGAATAGCCTTGGCCTTTTAAAGGTCAAAGAGAAGACACCTCTCTCAATTCCTTTGCTAAGATACGAGTCCATAGATTTGAAATATTGAATATTATCTTAGTCTTCTTCAATCTGTTGATTGGTTTTGATGTTATTTTTTTTTCCTCTTATGAATATATGTGTTGTAAGGAAAGTCTCTCTGTGAGGGAAGATGGACAGGGATACAGTGAGAAAAATAAATAATGTAAAAACAGAAGATATCTATAAAAGAGGAACTACCATCCTTCAAAAACAGAACCTCATATAATACGTATTTCTCCCTCCAAAATGTTCTACCACACATAAACTCCCTTAACCAGGCAACCTGAATTTCTTTTCCATTCCCCACTTCAAAAGACTTTGAGGGCATAGTTTGTGGTTATCAAAGCTAATACACACACACACACACACACACACACACACACACACACACACACACACACAAACTCACATACACATCTAACAGAATACATGCACGTATATGTATGCATATATATGCATGTATGCTTACACTCATGTATGTAAACCCACATGTATATGCATGCATGTATGCACTAATATGTGCATGCATGTATGCACATTCGTATATATGCACCTGTGCATGTTTTATTGTGTATATGTATATACACATATATTATGTCTCTATATGGGTGTGTATATATAGTTGCTGCCTTGTGCGATAAATCACAAAATTAGACAAACCCTCTCTGTCCAAAACATACCTCAGCAGGAAATGCATAGGAAACTATCCACATGTGCATAGGCTCCCTGAAGACAAAATTTGTAATTTTATGACTTAATTACTGTGCAGGTTTGTTTTCCTCTTTGTAAAATGAAGAAATCATTCTCTTTCATGCTTGCCTCCTAGGCTCATTGTAAGGATCTATGTAATGCAAAGAGAAAGAATAATGGGTTAGGATGCAGAAGAGCTGAGTTTTAATCCTAGGTCTCCTATTTCCTGGCTAATTGTTTTGAGGCAAGTAACTTACCTTTTCAGGGTCTCAAGACCATTTTCAAATTCAGTAGATTGGAATAGACGATCTATAAGACTTTAGTCCCATGAATCCCATAACAAAAATATAAGATAATATGTGGGCTTTACACTTATATTTAAACAAACAGCCATAATCAATATCTTCTTTTTTGAATTTCTTATTGCATTCTATGTAGACCCTATGTATTCATTGTACTGTAATCAAACATATATTATATGTAAATATATCAAACCTCCTTAATCTGCTACAGTTCTTATTCATATCCATATATACTCCAAAACAGGTCCATGTAACACAACAGATGCCTTTCTCTACATCTTTTAACATTGGATAGGTTGAAAAATAACAGAGATTGTCCATGTATTCCTATATTATCTCTATAGACCTATCCCCTTTTATTTCTGATCATCTCTATCCTTCTGATGTCCATTCATCATGTGCAAGAAATCTTGGGTAAAGAGATAACCCTTTTTATCTCAAATAAACTTACCATATTTCTTTAAATCTAGAATTTATACAAATTGAACTTTTTCTGAGAAGTTCCATACCATGACTCATGACATCACTGGGTGACAATTGGTATTACAATGATGTGTTCTAAAGTCAGACATCCTAACTTTCAGTCCTGCTACTCACTCATTAAATGAATGACCAAGTTTGAGAAAAGAAAAAATCTGTCCACCTCATAAAATGTATACTCTCACTTCTTAAAGTACTGTATGTGTTAGTTTTAATGGTCTCTGATGCTTAGCTTCTTCATCAGTAAAATCATGAATGTAAAACAATGATTTTTCTAATTAGAGATTCTAGGATCATGAAAATTATTAATTTTCCAGTTTATTTACTGGACCACAAGATGGTGCTCTTTGACATACAACCTTTTTACCTTTAAAAGTGGGAATTCAAGAGAGTTAAAGGAGTATGTCACAATTTTCTTAATGGGCTACATTTTAAAAGCATAACAATAAGCCTGTAAGGCATCCCTGTTAATTACTTCTGAATTACCCTTTAGAGCAAATTCAAAGTTTGTTTTTTTTTTCAAAAATATAGCTGAAAATAAATAGAATAAGTATATAAAACAGGAGTCTTCCTGTCTTGCCAAGCTTTCAAATCTTCTGCCAGAGTAGTTTAAAAACATTCATATAAAATACAGAAGAAGAAGGTTCAGAAATATTATGTTACTTGAGGGTCTTTACTTTCTTTTCTTCTACTAAGGGTTGTGGCTATCTTTGGAAAGCTAAGTTTAGGTGATGATAATGATAATAATACTAGCATTTATATAGTATTTTCGTGCCTCCAAAGCACTTTGAAATTTTCTAACATTTTTAATGGATGTAAGACATGTGTTCATTCAAATCCAAGCTCTGTTGTGTGACCTTGGGAAAATTAATTCACTTAGACTCCTTTCCCTCATCCATACAACGAAGAATTTAGACCCAGATAAGTGCTGTTGTAAAGGCATTGATGAGGTGGAGATATTGTTCTAAATGGAAAGACTGTTGGATTTGGAATCAAATGACCTTGATTTGAAAGCACCCTCTGCCACTTAATGAACCTGTGACCTCAAATAAAGTCACAAAAACTTTGTGCCTCATTTTCCTCACAGATAAAAAGAAAGAAAAAGAATAGACAATCTCTGAAGTTCCTTCCAACTATATCTTAATGATCTTATCATCCTTGGAGCCTGCTTGACTCTTAATCCTATGAGCCTAATGCAACTTTATTTTATTAAAAAAAAAACCCTCCAGTCCTTATCAAAAGCTCTTTTCCCATGGATTCTAATTTCTACAATTGAAGGAATCCAGTATGGCACTTGCTTTCCCCTTCTCTGGGGATTCTGGGAGAAACCCCAGGATGACTTCTATAACCTGTGACAGCTGCTACAGATGAAGCCTATAAATGGCAAAGAAAAGTGGAAAGAAGGAATATCACCTCAGACATAAAACAAACAAAACAAAACAAATAAAAAAACAGATATTTGGGGAGACCAAGAAGAAATTACAATATGTTAACACTGAGGGAGAAAGGAAATAAGGATGGACTCAGAGTGCACTTACCCAAAGTGGAAAATCTAGATGCTTTGTTTTTTAAAAGGTGTGTAAGAATATGGTTATTCTATCAATCTGAGTAAGAACTTAGGCATGGAAGACAGGGGTTGTGCGATCAAAATGAAAAGGTTGAGGGTTTTGTTTCCATTTTTTGAATCAGGAGTCATGTTACCCTTGGCTATTTCTTTCTAAAAGACCCTGACAAACTTTCCCCTTTAATTCATTGGCTTAAAGCTCACATTTTGTGTGTGTATGTATGTGTGTGTGTGTGTGTGTGTGTGTGTGTGTGAAAGAGAAACAGACAGAGACAGAGACAGAGAGACAGAGAGACCAGAAACAACTGATACATAAAATCATCAGGAAGCCAGAGCAGTGAACCTAAAATGAAGATTGTAGTAATAGAATCCAAAGACAAAAGATTGTTTCAGAATATGTAGGGAGAAAATATAACCAAAGTGGATTCAATTATGCTCATATTGAGGTCCCATGAATGACAATACTATTAATTACAATGTACTATTCACTTCCTTCCTAGGAAGGGTTGGTCCACTAACAGAACGGAATATTTGTTGACTCACTAGTAAATTCTGAGTCCATTTTTCTTCCTTGGCATTCCACTCAATGTAATAGGATGAATATGAAGGACTACATATGGCACTTCAGATCTATTAAATGGGGAGATATTTCTTGACTAGCTTTGTACTCAGATAAAATTCAATATTTCTTTGTTGCTGTTCTGTCATTTCAATTTTGTCTAACTCTTCATGAATCCATTTGGATTGTCTTGGCAAAGATACTGGAAGGGTTTGTCTTTTCCTTTTTCAACTCATTTTATGGATAAAGAAACTGAGACCAACAGAGTTAAGTGATTTGCTCATGGTCATACAGATAGTTAGTGTCTGAGAACAAATTTGAACTCAAGATGAGTCTTTCTGATTCTGGGTCCAACAGCTATCCACTATGCCACTTAGCTGCCCTTAATATTTCTTTACTATGGGGTAGAAAAAAAAAAAAGAAAGTTCACTAATGTTTGTTCTTGGGTAGTGGGAATGCTATAAGCTAATATTCTTAAGTACTGTGTTAGGTGGGGCAGATAAGCACAAAATGAGGGTAAGAGGTCCGGAAAGTGTTTCTTTCTAGGAAAGATTCTATGGCATGAGTTACACTAAGTTATCCAGTGTTAACCAGTGGAGTTTGAGTTAATATTTTTCTTCACTTGGATCTTTCTCACATAAGCTTCAGAGTAAGAAAATGGATAATTATATTTAAAATGGGAGATACAATGAAGTTCATTGGTTATTGTGGCATCATATGTAGAACATCAAAGCAGAGACTCAAAAGAAAGCCTCTTTTTGGTGATGTTTTCTTTTTAAAATGCACTTATTGGCTTATACAGCAAATCTTTTCACTTTTTACATGTGTAAACAACTTTCATTATTCAATAGGTCTTTATTTTGACACAACCACTTATGATCTGTTTTCCATTACTTCAAGATATTTGTTATACCTGGACTCTCAAGTCATTCATAAGCTAAAAACCTAACTCATCAATTAAATTGTTTGTTGTCGTTGTTATTTGTTCGTTTAGTTTGTGTTTTGTTTTATTTTGCTATTGTCTTAGTCTCTTGACATCCTAGTAAGTGAATATGTAGTTGCTGAGTTGTTTCAGTTGTATCAGACTCTTCATAACTCCATTTGAGGTGTTTTTTAGCAAAGATACTGAAGTGCTTTGCCATTCTTTCTTCAGCTTGTTTTTTTTTTTATATAAGTAAACTAAGTCAAACAGGAATAAGTGATTTATTCAGGGTCACATAGTTAGTAAGTGTCTGAGGCTGGATTTAAAGTGAGATCCTCCTGATTCCAGGCTTTGTAATCTATCCACTGTACCACCAAGCAGTACCACCAAGCAGTGCCACCAAGCAGTGCCACCAAGCAGTCCAAAATCAATATGCTCTTTCAACTGAATCTTCTACTTTCTTTGCCCAGGAAAATGAAATACAAATTTGGATAGGTATTTTTTTTTCTTTTTTTTGGTCACATCCTCCAAAGTCAATTTAAAAAAAAATAATGGGCAAGAAATACACTGATTTTTCTTAACAATCAGAAGTATACATGCATGAGGACAGAGCCAAGATGGCAGCATAACAGCAACATACTGCAGCTCTCACATAGCCACCTCAAAATACCCATAAAATATGACTCTAAACAAATTCCAGAACTCCAAAATGCACACAAATATACTTTCCACTAAGACAGCTTGGCTAGGAAGAACCATATCGGCTCTACAAGCCAAAACCAGCCCAGCGTGAAACCACGGCTTTACCCCAGAGGCAGCTGGACAAGACAAGACAATCCCCAGCTGGAGCTTCAGGAGAGTGGATGTGCGGCAGCTGTGGCAGTTTCCAGAGTTATCAAGCCATAAGGGGGAAAAAAAGATCTAAGTGAAAGGTTAGTGGAACTCAGCTAAATAGGGGCTAAAAAGCAGATATAGCCAAAGAGCTTCTGGGGCAAGGAGGTGGCAGAAGTGGAAGTCTTGCACCCGCCTCCACACTGCCCCTTCAGAGCTACTGGCCTGCAGCCTGCAGGGGGACCAAGAGTTCTTGTGTTGAGCAGCCGGGACCAAGAGTTCTTGTGTTGAGCAGCCTGGATCCAGATCGTGGTCTTGGGTGGGAGTCCTGGGATGCCTTTTCAGTGAGCCGGAGTTGGAGAGGGACCCAGCAGCCTCCTAAAAGCCCTGGAAGCTGGGAAAACCCCAGCAATTTGGGACAGAGCTGTTCCCTCTGGAAGCAGAGTTCCACAGAACTAAAAAAAAAAAAAAAAAACATTGAATGGCAACCATGAATAAGCATAGGAAGCAAAGTAAAAACAGCAACCAAACCTTAGATTTCTTCTTCAAGGAAAAGAAGGAACAAATCAGGGAAAGGGAAGAAGACAATGCAGTCAGAACTCCCACCCCAAAAGCTTCCAACAAACATGAAGATTGCCAAAAAGCTAGAGATCAGCTGAAGAAGGATTTTGAAAACCAAATGAGAGAAGTAGGAGAAAAATTGGGAAGAAAAATAAGAATCATACAAGAAAATCATGAAAAGAGAATCAACAACCTGACTGAAGAAATTAACACCTTAAAAATAGATTAACTCAAATGACAAAAGAGGCCCAAAAAGCCACTGAGGAGAAGAATGCCTTAAAAAGTCGACTTTGCCAGATGGAAAAAGAATCTCAAAAGCATTCTGAAGAGAATAATTTCTTCAGAACTAGAGTGGAGCAAATGGAAGCAAATG
>JAQQSV010015515.1:0-12046 GCA_028646515.1 Pseudochirops corinnae | reverse complement strand
ACTGGTGAGATGTGGTACCTCAGAGTTGTTTTGATTTGCATTTCTTGAATCAATAGTGATTTAGAGCATTTTTTCATATGCTTATAGATGTCTTTAATTTCTACCTCTGAAAATTGCCTGTTCATATCCTTTGACCATTTATCAATTGGGGAATGACTTGTATTCTTATAGATCTGACTCAATTCCCTGCATATTTTAGAAATGAGGCCTTTATCAGAGACACTGATTGTAAAAATTCTTTCCCAATTTCCCACTTCCCTCTTAATTTTGGTCACACTGGCTTTGTTTGTACAAAAACTTTTCAATTTAATGTAATCAAGATTATCCATTTTGCATTTTATAATGCTCTCTAACTCTTGTTTGGTCATAAAGTCTTCCCTTCTCCATAAATCTGACAAACTATTCCTTATTTCCCCAGACTGCTTACAGTATCAGCCTTTATACCTAGATGGTGTACCCATTTAGACTTGATTTTAGTATACAGAGTTAGATAATGGTCTTTGCCCAGTTTCTGCCATACTATATTCCAGTTTTCCCAGCAGTTTTTGTCAAATAGTGAGTTCTTATCTCAAAAACTGGGGTCTTTGGGTTTATCAAACAGTAGATTACTATAGTCCCTGACTACTGAGTCTTGTGTACCCAATCTATTCCACTGACCCACTACTCTATTCCTCAGCCAGTACCAAGTAGTTTTGATGACTACTGCTTTATAATACAGATTAAAATCTGGTATGGCTAGGCCACCTTCCCTAGCATTTCTTTTCATTAATTGCTTTGATATTCTGGACCTTTTGTTCTTCCAAATGAATTTTGTTACTATTTTTTCTAGCTCTATAAAGTAAGTTTTTGGTGGATTGATTGGTATGGCACTAAATATGTAATTTAATTTAGGTAAAATTGTCATTTTTATTATACTAGCTTGACCCAGCCACGAGCAATTGATGTTTTTCCAATTAGTTAGATATGACTTTATTTGTGTGAAAAGTGTTTTATAGTTGTGTTCATACAGGTCCTGGGTTTGGCCTGATAATTCTTGCTTTACTTTGATATGCTTTTTACATTTTGCCACTTAGTGCATTATTTGGACTAACAAGTATCCTTTTTAAAAATTTTCAAGGGGCTATTGTTCATATGCTTCTGTAAATTATTTAAATCAGATTACTATCTAGTATACAAGGTAGGAATAAGAATTTTGACTGGGGTGAAGGAAGATAAGCCAGGAAAGGTAAATTTTAATCCTTAAGCATGGACAGACCGGGAAGGGAGGGCCAGGACAAGGCACCAGGAGTCCAGGAGGTAGAAGAAGGATGTGCAAATAGAAATGGAGAACCTGCCAAAGACATTTCATCTATTATGAAATTTTGCCTAGGGCCAATCCTATATAGGGATGAGGGAGGAAAATTATATGCCTTCTCTCCCTTCCCAAACTGCAAGGCCCCCAGTTTTCCAGGATATGCAGCTCAGGCAAATACTGTATTTCACTTACAATTTGCATTAAAAAAGGCTTTTGTGGGCTAGTCTAGTAATTTCACAACCACTTAAAATATAACTCCTATGAAAAAATGAGTGCTAAATTCTAATTAGCTTACAAATAAACTTTAGACTATTTGTAATTAGGGATGTCCTAGGGTTATTTTCCTAAACTTTTAAATAAGTTGTTTTAAATGTATATTGCCGTAAGATAACAGACGTTTTGTTAAGAGGAAGAGCAGAGATGCTTATCTAGTTCCTCCTAAAAAACTTAAATCTCTCCATCTCTCCCTAGCCCATTTTTTCTTTCCCTACCCCTTTTCCTGTCTTCCATTACTATACCATCCACTCATTTCTCCTTTTGTAATCTGGGATCTCCCTTCTCTTTATTGAAACGGCGCTTTCTCAGGTTACTGATGATCTGTCAAGTCCAGTGGTGTATTCTCCATCAACATTTTGTCTGCAGCATTTGATACTGTTTGCACCCGCTCCTTTGTGGTTATCCTCCTCACCTAGTTTAAGCTCATGACACTGCTTTCTAGCTCCTAGATTTTTTCTGACTCCTCTCAATGACCCATAGGATTTAGCGCTATGGATTGAGAACTAGAATATACCTTAGAATCCAGATACGTGGAAAAAAAAGTGGCCCATAGGCCCCATGAGGCCCACAACACTCCTGAGTATGGCCTGAACTTGATTAAAATATAATTGGGAATTATTTAACAAAATTAATAAAAACATAAGATAATGTTAATGTGTAGTTTTCTAAATCAATACATGGACTCCAGGAATCCTTATGTGCAGTTTAGTGACCCTGATTTCTATTTGAATTAAATAAACCCCTCATTTCACAGATGAGGGAACAAAGGCCCCAAAGTCCAGTGCTCTTTCCACTGTGCAACATTGCCTCCCTGTTTTGCCAATAGTTTCTCTTGACCTCTAAGTCTATGTTGTACTCCTGCCCCACAGGGCTTTTTCCTCAATCTTCTTTCTCTTTACTAGACCAGGAGGACAGTAGGGAATAGAAATAACTCCTTCACAAGGCAAACGAGGAGGAGGAAGTCCTCTACAAAACATAAGAGCCCCATGGCTTCAGATAAGGCAAAGCACAAGCTGGTGTAGAAGGATTCCTGGCATAATCAATGATATGGCTTCCAAATACAGTCCTGATCCCAGCCCCAGAGCTAGCCACTCCCACAGTGGTAGCCCCAGCCCCAGTGAAATTGGCTGCTCTGTCAACATCCCTTTAGATGGTCCTGGTTTGGAAGCCACATCTGTGGATGAGTGAGGTCAGGGAACCTGATGCTGCCAAGATGCTGAGGCTCTTTTCTGTTTGAACTTCTGGTCGCTTCAGAACCACTATAGACAACAGTTGACTGGGCAGCAAAGAACTGTTCCTCACAAGAGTGGGGGTAGAGATGAACTCGGCAGAGGCATACATTTTCATTAAGGTTAAGAGGAAGAATAGAGAAGCATATCTAGTTCTAAATTTCAAATTGTCTGCTAAATTTCAAATCTCCACCTGGGTGGCCTGCCAACACCTCAGGAAAAAGAAAAAGAAAAACATATCCCAAACAGAATTTGTCATTTTTCCTCCAAAATCTGTCACTCTTCCTCATTTTTTCAATTCCACTGAAGGCATAAGCATTTTTGCTGCCATTCCAGCTCAACACCTTAAAGTTTTCAGCTGCTAACTTTTGTTGATGTTACCTCTGTATTTATCTCCATTTACGTCCATGCCTTCTTCTCTGGTAATACTGCCACTGACCTAGGCCAGGCATTCCCACCTTTTGCCTGGATTATGGTAGCTGTCTCTATTTCTAAAATTTTCATGGATACTTTTGGATTTTTATACCACAGTCACTGACTGAGAAAAATCACAATATTCCTTAAGGCACTCCTTAAGGCAAAGGAAAAGGGTTAAGCAAAAAAGTCAACATAATGATTGTTTTTGACAGTAGTAGCAATTGTACAAAATCAATAAGCATTTATTAGGTGACTACTATGTGCTAGGCACTGCAGACACAAAAACAAGTAAAAATGAAACAATCCTTTCTATCGGTGAGCTTAGATGTACCTCTAAGCCCCCCACTTCCCTACTTAGGAAAGAAGTATGTTCCATAATCTGTCCTTCAGGACCAAAAGTACCAATGCATTTATCTGATATAATATATTATTATATTATGTGCTAATATAGTGATATATTATAAGTAATAATTTTATTTACATTTTTACAATAATGTATATTGTTCTCTAAGCTGAGGCAGCTGACTAGGTGATGCAGGAGACAGAGTGCTGAATTTGGAGTCAGGAAGAACTGAGTTCAAATCCTGCCTCCTCTACTTACTGAACTGTGTGATCTTGGGCAAGTCACTTAACCTCTTTCAGTCTCAGCTTCATCATCTATAAAACAGGGACAACAATAGCACCTAGCTTAAATGGTTGTTGTAAGGATGAAATGACATAATATGCGTAAAGTGCTTTGCAAAACTTAAAGCACTATTACTACAACTGCTATTATTAATATTATTGCTTACCAGCATCAGTTCATACAAATCTTCCCATAATTCTCCATATTCCTCATATTTGCTATTTCTTACAACACGCTATATTCCATTACATTCACCATAATTTTTTTAGTCATTGTCCATCAGTTGATGGTCACCTACCTTATTCCTAGTGCTATAAATGGCACTGCTATGACTATTTTTTGCATATATGGGACCTTTCTTTCTAGAGTAGATTTCCATGGAATATTTAATCAGAAAGACCTTAAAATAAAAACTGGGTGAAAGAACTGAGATCCCTTCCCGGGTCAAAGAGTATGAAAAAATTTAGAGATTGTCCTTATGTAATTCCAAATTGTTTTCCACACCCTCTACATCAATTTACAACTCCACCAACAGTATATTAGTGTACCCGTTTCTGACAGCCCCTCCTACGTTACTATTGTCTTTTAACCCAGTATCGTCAATTTAGAGCTAGAAAGGTTCTCAGAGTTCATTTAATCCAACTGCCTTCATTTTCAGCCCAGAGAGGTGATTGCTTAGAGTCATATAGGTAAAATTAGCAGGATCAGGATTAGAATCCAAGTCTTCTGACTCTGGAGCCCAGTACTCCCTTCACTATCCTCTACTTCTTCCCACAAAATACTATGGGGAGTCTGAGACAGAAGTGAAGATGTAACCATGGAAAGCACATAGGGTAAGTAATAGAGCAGAGACTCAAATTTAGCTCCTTCATCAGGCTCGGTCCAACACTCCTGACGCTGCAGTATGCTATCTCTCCAACTACCAGAGGATGATACGAGGCAATTCATTTTCCTAAGCACTAGGAGTTGAATCTCTTGAGGCTGTTAGACCTTGAGAAGTCTATTTAACAGTCTCATTATTCTGGGCCATAGCCATCACAACATATGGCAGTCCTTGACATACCTTAGGTTATTTGAGACCCACAATAACCCTCTCAGTTAAGAACTACAAATCTTATTATTTATATTTAAGAGATGAAAAAATAGACTCAAAAAGGTGATGTGACTTGTCTGGTTACTTGGCTAAAAGGCCAAGGTTCTGGTCGCTTCAGAACCACTACAGACAACAGTTGACTGGGCAGCAAAGAACTGTTCCTCACAAGAGTGGGGGTAGAGATGAACTCGGCAGAGGCATACATTTTCATTAAGGTTAAGAGGAAGAATAGAGAAGCATATCTAGTTCTAAATTTCAAATTGTCTGCTAAATTTCAAATCTCCACCTGGGTGGCCTGCCAACACCTCAGGAAAAAGAAAAAGAAAAACATATCCCAAACAGAATTTGTCATTTTTCCTCCAAAATCTGTCACTCTTCCTCATTTTTTCAATTCCACTGAAGGCATAAGCATTTTTGCTGCCATTCCAGCTCAATACCTTAAAGTTTTCAGCTGCTAACTTTTGTTGATGTTACCTTTGTATTTATCTCCACTTACGTCCATGCCTTCTTCTCTGGTTTTTTTTGGAGACAATCAGGGTTAAGTGACTTGCCCAGGGTCACACAGGTAGTAAGTGTCTGAGGCAGGATTTAAATTAAGGTCCTCTTGACTCCAGGACTCATGCTCCATTCACTATGCCACCAAGATGCCCCCCAGAAGCAGGATTTGAAGCTAGGTCTTAAGCAGTCCTGGATGAATCAATCAATGAGTTTATCACCTATCTATCAAAGCTGTCTTCTACTCTGGAAAAATGATGTCCTTTATCTGTTCCTCCAAAGTGACACCGAATTATTTAATGGTCAGCAAACATCCACCAAAAAGCTGTGTATGATTAGATCAAATTACCACCTTCCCTGTGCAAGTTTTAAATGACGAAGATAATAGTAATGATGATACCTTGAAGAAAACTGATTTTCTGTCATCGGCTTGGCATATTAAAAAAAAAAAACCTGAGGCCAAGAGACCCTAGCAATCTTCATTCTTGGGAATGAGAAAAATGTGATCTGTCCTTTTTTATCTTATGAGGCATTTATCCTTATTTTTCCACTTCTAGTGATTATGAGAATAGCAACATTTACTAACAATGCATACAAATGTACAAGTGTTCTATAGTTCATATTTTCAAAAGTATTTTCTGCAATGATCAGCAATGGTATCTGTGTACTAATTCTCAATCCATTGTTCACTTTATAGTCCCATGTCAAAGGAAGACCTTATTTAAAAAAAAAAAAAGAGTGCCTAAAATGACAAGAATATCAGATCTCTTTGTTAGGTAGGCTGTTTGCTCTCCCTAATGCTGACCACCATTGAAAGGGACTTTCTGGCCATATTACATCTAGTCAGAAGCTCAATATTCCAAAACCAGCACTTATGTGTTTCACCATTCCTGTCCCCTGCCCCCAAATTTCCCTTTGCTTTTTCCATGTCAAAAATAAAAGATTAAGCAAACTAACACACTACTTTTAACATTAAAAAAAACCCTTCCCCCCACAGCATGTGTGTGTGTGCGCGCGCGCAACACACACACAACTATAGATCTGTTACTGCAAACCCTTGAAAAGGATCACTCTATCAGCTAAGGATGTTTAAATACGTAATTAGGAATCAGGGAAGAATCTGAGACTGCGTTAGGCTGTCTCTTCGGGCAGGTAATAAATCATTACTGTGTATTTTAAAGGCTATTTACTAGATATTCATGGATTTACTATTTTCAAACATGGATGTCCCCCAAATCTGTCTCCTCAGCCCTTTTCCTTCTCTCTCTACAGCTTCTGCTTTGAGGTTCTTATCATCTAAATTCAATTATCTATGCAGATGACTCCTATATATATATAGATAGTTATAATTTCTCTCTTGCACCATCTGCCTACTAGATACCTCTCCCTGGATATCTGACCGGCTTCTCAAGTTCATGTCCAAGATCAAATTATTTTCCCCTGTAAACCTTCATCTCTTTCTTCCCTATTTCTGTTGAGGGTACCAATATCTATGTAGTTACTCAGTAATGCAACCTCAGAGTCATCTCTGATGTTTCTCTCTCCCTCAAACCCACTTTTAATTGACTCTCCACAACATCACTTGCACATATTCCGTTCTTTTCATTGACAAAGGTCACTGCCTTAGTCCAGGCTCTTCTCACTCCCCTGAACCATAGCAACTTCCAACCTGATCACCTCTCTCTATTGCATCCTCACTGCTGCCAAAATAATCTTAAAGTACAGATTTGATGATGTCACTCCTTTGCACAAGAGAAACTCTAGTGGTTCCCTCTTGCTTCTAGGACACCTTTCACAGGATGACAGGTGTAGAGCAACAAGGGACTTTGCAGTCCATTTCATTTTTTTTTTTTAGTGAGGCAACTGAAGTTAAGTGACTTGCCCAGGGTCACACAGCTAGTATGTTTCAAGTATCTGGTCAGAGGCTGGATTTGAACTCAGATCCTCCTTATTTCAGGGCCAGTGTCCATCCACTGCGCCACCTAGCTGCTCCTAGTCCACTTCATTTTATAGGTGATATCGAGGCACAGATATGGGGCAAAGACACATAGGTAGGAAGAGGTAGACGTGGGGTTTGAACTTAGTCCCTTTGAATCCAAATCCAGTCAACTCTTCATTGTATTACACTGCTGCAACGTCGTTGGTTTGGCATTTAAATCCTTTGCAATCTGACTCTGATATACTTTTTTTTGGAGGGGAGGGACGCAATTTAAAAATATATTTTGTTGTTATATTGCCTAAATTTCCCCTTGTATCTTTCCTCCTTCTCTTTTCCAGACTGACACTTCCATATAACCAGGAAATTGTTTAAAGGAAAAAGAAGGAAAAAATGAATTACTGTATGGAAAAAAAATCTGACAATATACACAATATTCTATACCCAAGTGCTCTCCACCTCTTCAATGATGTCGGGGCTAAGTTATCTTTTTCTCTCCCTTCTTTGAGGTCGTGCTTTTCTTTATAATTTTGCAAAATTCATTCTGATTGTTTTGTGGTGGTGGTTCTTTCCATTTACTTGGTTGTAGTCGTTTTGTATATATTCTTTGAATCTGCTTACTTCACCCTGTTTCAGTTTATGTAGTGTTTTTATGGTTCTCCATTTTCATTTTATCTGTCATTTCTTACAGCACAGTAATATTCCATTACATTCACACAGTACAAATTGTTTAGCCTTTCCTCAATTGATGGACATTTATTTTGTTTCCAGTTCCTTGATATATAAAAAGTACTGCTATAAATATTTTGGTGTACATGGGGCCTTTCTTTTTGCCAAAGACCTCCTTAGGGTATACGCTTAGTAGTGAAATCTCTAGGTCAAAGGGTATGGGTTTTTAGTCACGTTATTTGCTTTCCAAAATAGTTGTGCTAAATTCACAGTTCAACCAACAATGAATTGATGTGCTTATCTTTGTATAATTCTTCCAACATTAACTATTCCCATTTTTTTGTCATCTTAACAATCTGCTAAGTGGGAAGTGAAACCTTAGGTTTCTTTTGATATGCATTTGTTATTGTTAGTGATTTAAAGAATTCTGCTCAAACTTTGTTAACTGCTTGTGATTATTCTTTTGAGAACTGTTTTTTCACATCCTTTGACCACTTACCTATTAAGAGAATGGTTTTTGGACTCATAATTTCTGTTAGTTGTCTGTATATCTTAGATACTGTCTTTATTAGAGAAATCTGACACAAAGGGTTTTTTTTTCCCCCATTACTCCTTCTTATCCTAGAACCTAGATGCAGTAATTTTTGCTTTCCAACTTCATGTAATCAAAATGTTCTATTTTATCTTTTTTTAATTGATAATTCCTTTGTTGATTAAGAGTATATATCCTACCCTTTATCATGAAAGGCATACGATCAGTTCTCTTCTAACTTGTTTTCATGGCATGATCTTTAATACAAAGAATATGTAACCATTTTGAATTTATTGCGGAATATGGTGTAAGGTATCCAGCTAAGCCTATTACCCAGCAAATCCAGTCTACCTTTCTAAACTCATTTTATATTATTCCTATCTAGAAAGTATACATCCTCATCTTCACCTCTTAGAGTACCTAACTTTCTTCAAGGTTTAGCTGCGGTATGATGTACAATGAAAAGGTTTTCTTAAAAAACAAATTTTCATGATACCTTTGTTTTTACAGTATATTTCTCAATGTAATTGTCCACAAAACTAACCAGGACATTGGAAAAATCTGTCATTATATTCAGTGCCCACGGTCTCAGCCCATCTGACAGCCCATCAAAGCAGCCTGGGTTAAGCAGTCAAACAATGAATCAATCAATGTTTACTAAAAGACTAATGTACGTCAGGCACTGTGCTAAATTCTGGGGATCTGAAAAAAAGGGGCAAGGGATGGGCCCTGCCCTCAAGCAACTCACAATCCAACTGGGGAGACAACATACAAACACATTTATACAGAGGAGCTACACACAGGATAAACAGGAAATAATAAAGAGAGGGAAGGGGCCAGAAATACAGGAGTTGGGAAAAATTTCCCAAAGAAGATGGGACTTTATTTAGAACTTAAAGGAAACCAGGGAAGTCAGTAGGCAGAATTAAGCAGGAAGTTCATTCCACACAGGGAGGAGGATGGAGGACTGGAGGAGCGCAGAAGAAAATGCCCAAAACAAAGATAACAAGGTCACCAAGATAACAGGGGCTGGTCCATCAGTCACAAGGTGAAGGGTTCTCTAGAGCTGAATCCTTGGCTAGGTGCTACTTCCCCATTAGAATGCTCCTATGCTTTGAAATCAGGGACTAACTACTGATTTCCCACTTAGCCCAGTGCTTTGTGTATATTAAGTACTTAATACTTGCCTTTCCTTTCATTCATTTATCCACCTGTTTATTCATAATCCTGCAAGTCTGTATAGGGAAGGGAAGGTCATAGACGGGGAGTATCTTCTCATATTTCTTCTTAGGGATTAGGAGATCATTATAACTACACAGAATTCAGGTTGGTTGAATTTTTGTTATTTCTACTTACATTGTTGTAGACATTGTGTACAACGTTTTTCCTAGTTTTGCTTACTTCAGAGTCAGTTCACATTCGTCTTCTCATGTTCCTCTGTATTCATAATTTTTTTTAAAAACAGTAATATTCCATTAAATTAATATATTACACAACTTCTTTAGCTATTCTCTGACCAATGGAGAGAATTTGTTTCCAGTTCTTTGCTACTACAAAGAGTAGGGCCATAAATAAATGTGTGTGTGCGTATGAACTTTCTTTTTATGTTTCAAAATGTATTTGTCTAATCATGGGGAATCTCAATCAAAGGGTAAAGATATTTTTATCATTTTCTGAGCATAATTCCAAACTGCTTTCAAGAATGGCTGAATCAATTCACAATTCTATTAATTCTAGAGCTCTACAACCCTTCCATCATTGATCATTCCCATCTTTGCACAATTTTCTAGGTGTAGGTAAAGTCCCAGAATTGTTTTGATATTCATTTCTCTTATTATTAATGATTTAGGATATACTTCACATGATTTCTGAGAACTGTTTGCCCAAGCCTTTGACAACTAGGTATTCGGGAATGGTAGGAAGCCTTTCTGGATTCTCCAACTTGTCAGTTCTCTCTCCCTTCTCAAACGATCTTGCACTTAAAGTGTATATGGTATTCCCCCAGTAGAACATAACATCCTCAAAAGTAAGGTCTTTTTTTTTTTTTCATTTTGTCTTTGCAGCCCTAGTGCGTTGTATGCACTTGATAAATGTTTGGTAAACTGAAATTTCTCATAAATAACATGGTGTAATTGTAATGCTTGGCTAAATAATAATGTAGTTATAACAAACTCACCAACAGAAGAAAAGCAGAGAATGTGGGAAGGGATCAAACAAAACAAAAACCAGACACCAGCTTATTTACATATACTTAAGCACAAGCAGACATCAAGTTAGGCTATGTCCACAAATTGATTTGTGGAATAAATCAGTCAAAGTTGGCCAGGCTTGAACTGACATAGACACTATCTGTAAGTGGTGTTAAGTATTCTGCGTAGACAGTTTGTGCCTTTGTCAATAAATGTAATTCAGGAGTATTGTCATTTAGCAACTGACAGATGGAATTGACTTAACAGTGCTGCAGATGTTTGTTAAACTAGGAAATCATCAGCTTATTCCAACGTATCACAACTTAAAGTGATCAGATTCCCAAGGTACAATAAAATACGGTGGAATTTTAAAATACAAATGTTAAATACGAACTGAAATGTCTTCATCAAAGTTTTGGCTAACCTGTAAATAATACTGATTATCAAAGTAGAATAGTTTTAATTCACAGAAAGGTCACAATATAAATTTGTTTTGCTCAGCGTGTCAAAACCCTGGAAAACATTCAAGATTTATAATCTTCTTTCAAATTGCCCTCTAAACTTTATTTTTAAGATTGCTCTTATTACAATGTAAGAAGACAAAAGTAATTAGAAAGCAAGCGAACAACATACCCTCTTTCCTAAGCAGCTGTTTGCAGACCATGACTGTGTGTACACAATCTATAAAACTAATAGCATTAATTACACACAAATTTATTGTGCTTTTTCTCTTTGCAGTGGAGAAAAAAACAGCAAAGCTAAGAAGCAGAAACAGAGGTAAAACACCCTCCAGGAAGATTTAGTCTTAATGCTTATCTTAGGATAAGCAAGAATCAGGCTTCTCCTTTCAATGAGCCTTTCCAGGTTCATGGAGTCAGGGCTAGAAGAGACCTTAAAAGTCATCTTGTCCAATGCTTTCATTTTATAGGTACGGAAACTGAAGCCCAGTGGAGTTGAGTGACTTTTTTTAAAGTCTAAAAGAGGTAGTATGTGGCAAAGCTCAATTTGGAATCCAGGTTCTATAACTCCAAATTCAGTGTTCTTTACATAGCAGAATGGGGAAAAATAAAATCACAAAAATTAGCCATAACTATTGATAACATCATCTTATTAAATATAAATGAATATGTTCTGTTATAGATGAAACCAGCTCAGCTAATTTAACTTTTTAAGGTTCACACAATCCAGATCAAGGTATCTGCCATATGGATTTAAGAGAGAGAGAGACAGAGACAGAGAAAGAGAGAGAGACAGAGACAGAGACAGAGAGAGACAGAGAGAGAGAGAGACA
>JAQQSV010015514.1:0-12046 GCA_028646515.1 Pseudochirops corinnae | reverse complement strand
CCCCCCGTCTTATTTCTGGCCGGGGACACCTTAGCGGTTACCTTGCAGCTTCCGCTATTTGACTTCCTCCTAAATGGCTACACCGTGGGAGAGGCAGACTTGGGAGGGAGCCCTCTCATGTCTCGGTGCACCAAAGGGATCTCAGTATATTCAGGGCAAAGGGAGAGGTTCAGAACCTAAACTCCCCAAACCACAGAACACCCCCATTTCCTTCCTGGTAAAAAATGCCCCCGGAGCTTTGGCAATCCCACACAGAACTTCCCTAGGCTTTTACCTTGGCGTGGCCCCAATCCACCTCATTTACTGTTTTATTTCAAGGTCTTGACTCGAATGTTACCTAGTTTCCTAGGTTACGTTTTCTGAGCTTATGGAAACAGAAGGCATTTTGTCCTTACTTGTAACTTCCCAACCAAGAGTCAGCAACGATAGCTCCTGGGATGCTGACTAAAAAGTTTAAGCCGTTAAAGAGATGGTAAGTGGCAGTAGAGGTGTTTTCATTCCATCGGAGGAAGTAGACCATGTACAAGGTGATCACAGCTGGAGGAAAAAGACAAAGACAAAGCCATTCAACGTGTCTATGACACGATCCCCACATCTACCCTTCCCATGAGTGACCAATATCAGAAGGGCAGCTAGGTGGCACAATGGAGAGAGCGCCAGGTCTAGGGGTCAGAAGAACCTGAGTTCAAAGCCCACCTCACACACTTACTAGCTGCGTGACCCTGGCCAAGTCACTTAACCCTATTTGCCTCAGTTTCTTCACGTCAAATGAACTGCAGAAGGAAATGGAAAACCACTCCAATATCTTTGTTTCCAATATCTTTGCCAAGAAAACCCCAAATGGCGTCATGAAGAGTTGTACACAACTGAAGCAACGCGACAACAAAGCCAATACTACCATATCATTAATGTCCCAAGCAAGAAACTTTGAAGAGATCGCCCATTTATTACGTCCCTTCACTCTGCTCATCCAGATGTGCTTTAACCTTACTGACTTTTAAAAATGTATCGATCAAAAAGCATTTGTTAAGTAATAACTATGTGCTAAGCATTGTGCTGGACACTGTACAGAAGTGAGACAGCCCCTGCCCTCAAGGAACTTGCATTCTATAGCTTTCAAATCCACCCCTGCCTCTGAATTCTTGGAGCCATAGATTTAACACAGTAGTTGTCCGTCTTTCACACTGGCTACTGAAACACGATGCCACTTGCCCTTCTCTGCCAACATTCCTCTTTTATCAACTGTTAATACTTTTAATGTGTCTTCTTAGCTGCTCAGTTTGAACATGTCAGTCATCCTCTTACAATTGAGTTCCAATTTAAATATAGATGAGGTCCATAATCACTGGTATTGAACCTTCTAGGAATTGCAATAACACTGAAGAAGGTATTAGAAGGATTAACATTGGAAATGAAGGTTTCATAAAACATGATGGTCTATCTAGAAATTCTAAATGTCTTAACCCATCACTTTATGGGGATAATAAATGAGCTCAGTAAAGTTGCAGGACACAACGTTGGCCCATAAAAATTAACTACTAAAACTCAGATCAAAGAAAACATCTGTTGCAATAACAACAGAAAATAGTGAATTAACCTGCCTGCCTGTTATAAGGTACCAACAATTAAAGGAATGTTTATGCTTGGGACTTGTGTAAGAGTGATCAAACTATAATGACCGAAATATGCGAGAACCTAAATAAGTAGAGAGAAATCCATTGTTCATGGATGGACTAGATTAATAAAAATAATAATACCCCATAAATTAATTAATATATTTAAGGCAATATGAACCAAAATATCAATTGGGCTTCTTTTTAGAACTAAATTAAATTAAATTTATATTAAAAATGGAAGGCTAAAAATATCATGGGTCACATTGAAAGAGAAAGTAAATGAGACTGGTCTTGCAATCCTAGATTTTAAAACATATTACAAAAGGGTGACCATAAAAAAAAAAATTTTATGGTACTGGAAGGGAAATAGACCAAAGAGAGGAATAGAACGGAACATCCTTCCAAAAGCAGACAAAATATTATTGTTTGATAAAGCTATAGAAAATGAGGGGGCTCCATGATCTGGCCAATGAATCTGGGAAAACTATGTGGCAATATGGTAGAAAAAGGATTTAGAGCCGCATGTTAAACCCTGCGTCTCAGTGAATTCCAGCTGGATGAGAGGTTTAAACGTAAGATCTCAATTGTGGAGGGGAGATTGTTTTTTTTCCAGTTTAACCAATAGAAGGAATTAATGGGTACAAGATAAATGTGCTTTACTACACTAACAGAAGTAGAAGCCGGAGTGCGGAGGATACACTAACTACAATCATGTAAGAGATAAAGAGGAGAACAAATGGACTGATAAAGAATTCTGATGAAGACTCAGGTGGAGAAAAAACTGTGCTTTTACACATGAAAATTAAGTAATTTCACCACAAATAGCCACAAAGCAAGATGATTTGTTTGTGCTGATGTTCAAGTTTTCCATAAAATGCTTAATTTTAAAAGATAAATAAGATAAATGAGTTGGTTTAGATGACTTCTGAGGACCCTTCTATTTCTTAAAAAAGAAGTGGGAGCAGGGTGGGTGGAGCGGAGCCCATGGCTTCAGTCTACCCTTTGAATTGCCAAAGGATTTAATTCTTCTCTGCTAACATTTTTTGTCTGATTATTTGTCAGATGGCATCTCATCACCCCTAACAGCCTATCCCATCCCTTCACTCATTTCCTCTCTGAATTATAAAACAAATGTAGTTCCATAGCATGCTAAGTCAATGGCTGAAACTTAATTCCTTCTATTCTGCTTTCAAATAGTTTTATTAATCCCTGTTAGGAGCTAAAGTCTTACATTAAAAGAAAGAAAAGCATTATAATGCCTTTGGGGGATGGTACGGGGCTTTCTAGTACAGATCAGTTTTCTTTGCACTCTACAACCTAAAATAAACCTCTTTCATCCCATAATTCCACAGCATTTTTCTTAACGTTCCAAAGAAACTTTGAACAATCCACCCCAAAGTATTTCTTGGACAGGAGATAGCGACCCGTCGGCTGGTATCTCCAGTTACTTTTAATCTACTTTTTAAAATAAGCCATTGGCAATAACCACTGGTCCTGGCCCAAGTCCTTAGGACATTGTGAAATGACTGAGAAAGTTTTGAACTCCCTTCAGAAAGTTTAATGGGGGTTTTGTTTGTTTGCTTGGCTTTTCCGTTCAGGCTCTCAAGTGACAAACGGGCACATTTTTGAGCAACTCTGGCACAAAGTAGCTTGGTTTTTCTGCTTGGTGTCCATGTATGTATTTGATTAATGTGATCAAGTTGCCACATGCCTTGAAAAACACAGGGGAATTGAAAATGATGGAATTTAACCTTTGTAAATCTCTGGTTTGTTTTGTTTTTTAAAAGAAGTTGCTTTTCAAGAGACAGTGATAAATGGAGCAAGACCACAAGATTGCATGTGTGTTTAAAGGAAAAAGGGAAGAAAGGAACAGTGGCAGAAAGGTTGAGTCGCAACTGACTGAGAGATGCTGGTGTCTGCATTTAGAATTCCTCTACCTTTCAAGTTTCAGGCTTAAGTTTTAGGCAAGGAGAGGAGACTTGCCTTCTCTATTTTACTGCTTAAGTGTCTCTGGCTGTTTCTGCTGAAGTTCTCATTATGCTACATTTGTGCATAGTGTAAAATAACCCAGATAAGGGAGCGGCTGGGTGGTGCAGTAGGTAGAGTGCCAGGCCTGGAGTCAGGAAGACTCATCTCCCTGAGCTCAAATCTGGCCTCTGACACTTATTTCTGTGTGACCCTGGGTGAGTCACCTAACCCCGTTTGCCTCAGTTTCCTCATCTGTCAAATGAGAAGGAAATGACAAACCACTCCAGTATCTACCAAGAAAACCCCATCTGGGGTCACAGAGAGTAGGACACAACTGTAACAATGAAACAACAAATTGTCTTAATTCCATAAAAGTTATTCTTAAAATAAAGTAACCTGGAGACAACTGCTTGCAGGTGGTCAGTCTGGGCCTTTCCCTTCAAAGCATCTGACTTCTGTCTCTACCCATCTTCATAATAGTCACAGCCAACATTCACAGTGTTTACCATGTGTGGGGCACTGGGCTCAGCGCTTCACAATTATTATCTCGTTTGATCCTCACAATGACCCGCAGAGATAGAGGTTGTTATTATTATTCCCATTTTACAGCTGAAGAAACTGAGATAAACAATGGTAAAGTGACTTGCCCAGGGTCACACAGCTAGTAAATGTCCAAGATCAGATTTGAGCTCAGGTCTTCTCCACTTCAGTCCTAGATGCCTTCGTCATTCAGGTTACTACCAGGTCAGAGGATGGAGAGGAAAGAAGAAAGAGAGAGTGTGTTTCTGAGTGGAGGGGTAGGGACAGACCTACACGACATTTTGAAATAAGCAAAGCTTGTCTTTGGTGTCGCTGCATCTCTATGACCTATTCTAATTCTTTGCAGCCTTTTACTTATTAATTCTCCTTTTTCTTCTCTCCTTCTCCCTATCCCAGTAGTCTTCATTTCCCTCCCAGCTGCACTTCCCTGGGGCTTTCCCGTCATGGCCCCAGAAACCTCCTCGTCATGCTGCATGATCCAGTCAGCCTTGGTACTCACGCCTCTTCAGTGCCCTCGGCCCCTCTGATTGTTGTTTGTAGGGCAGAGTGATGAGCTCTTCCCAGAACCTTCCCTTAATGTGGGTCATCAGCCTTGTGTTGTCTTCCTCCACTACACACCTATGTCTGTAACCCTAGCACTTAGCACAGTGCTGGTTGATTGACTAACTGGTGAGCCCAGCACTCTCCTGGGGGCTCTGGGGTACCACAAGCTTCTTGCTGTGGCTAATTAACAGAATGAATATAAACTTACCCAGAGCACCCCTTTTGCCCTCCCTGTACGCATCCTGGGTACTATCCAGGATTGCAGTGTTCGTTCTCTGTAATGCTAAGTGTTAGAAAATTATTGCACTAAGACAAGAGCTTTTTGAAGGTCAGTCAATGTATCTGAGCCTCAGTCTCATCTGTTAAATGAGGGACTTAAATAAATGACCCTACGATTCCTTCTAGGGTAGTTGGGTGGCCTCACCCCTCCAACCAAAAACATCTCTCTCTCTTCCTTCCTCTCTATACTCTGACATGGTAGCCTGAATGAAAAAGGAAGTGAAGTGGAACAGAGGATAGAGGGCTGGGCCTGGAGTCAGGAAGACCTGAGTTCCAATCTGACCTCAGATACTTACTAGCTGTGTGACCCTAGGCAAGTCACTTCACCCTGTTTGCCTCAGTTTCCTCATCTGTAAAATGAGCTGAAGAAGGAAGTGGTAAACTACTTCAGTATTTCTGCCAAGAAAACCCAAATGGTGTCATGAAGAGTTGGACATGACTGAACAACAAGATTCCTTTTACGCTAGACTACTTTCCAGTCTTACCTAACATTATTCCCCTTTACTCACTTTTCCAGTCCAACTGGCTTACTTGATGCTCTGTGGGCTCAGTATTCCATCTTCCAGCTCTAGCCTTTTGTTTAGGATTTCTCATAGGTACTTCCTCCTGACCTCCACCTCTTAGAATCGCTGCCCTCTTCTAGCTCATCTTAAGGGCCGCCTCCTTCAGGAGTTTTTCCTGAACCTCCTCTAGGTTAGTGTTCTCACTCCCTCTGCAAATTGTCTCATATAAACTTATCTCTTTGCATGTTGTAATACCCCAATAGAGATTTAAGCTGCTTGAGGGAAGGAGCTAGTTTTTTTTAATTGCCTTTATCCTAAGCACAAAATATTTAGTATATGATAAATGCTTACTGGATTGGCCTAAATTTTAGCTAACTTTTAAACAATGATGTAATTCGATCTAAGTATAGGAAACCATAAAAAATTTAAGGATTTTGTGACTGAATTTTAAATACTTTAAGAATAAACATTAGAATCATAGGCTCAAAGATAAAGATAGGAAGGAATTCAGAGATTATTTATTCCCACCGTCTCATTTTACAAATGATGAGACTAAAGCTCAAAGGGGTTAAACGTATTGTTTTGCTACTAGGCTATCAAGATGGTGCACAAATTCACTGAATTTTTAAATCTATGACCTAGCTTTTGAGCCTGCTGTGTCCTCACCCGGTGGGGGGTGGAGGGCGGCAGGTTCCTTGATTGGCTGCCTGCCTCTTTATAAGTAATGCAGTGGAGCTATTTGCTCTCCCTTTTCTCTATGCTCCTAGCTGTAGTGCTCAGCATGGACATCATGAACTGGATATGAACTTCCCTGCTCCCCCTCCTTTAGCTCACTTTTGAGAAATGGGCCTGCTCCTAAGCCACACACTATGCCTAAGCCTGACCATTTGACTTGAAAATGCATATCCTGTGGTCATAAGGTGGCTTGGACAATCAGAAGGTAGACATGTGATTTCATTGTTCTTTTGTTGTTCAGTCACGTCTAGCTCTTTGTAACCCCATTTGGGATTTTCTTGGCCAAAACAGATACCACAGTGGCTCACCATTTCCTTCTCCAGCTCATTTTACAAAGGAGGAAACTGAGGCAAAAAAGGTTAAGTGACTTGCCCAGGGTCATGCAACTAGGACGTATCTGAGGCCACATTTGAACTCAGGAAGATAAATCTTCCTGACTTCAGGCCCAGCACTCTATTCACTGTGCCACCTAGCGACCCTGTGATTCATTACCGCTCCTAAAAAAAACCTAAAACACTGCAACAATAACAAGTTTCAAAACCTAGAGACTATACAGATGGCCTTTGAGCTAATTTGTTGCTGCTCAGTCATTTCAGTCGAGCCTGAGTGATTTGCTACTTCCTTCTCCAGCTCATTTAACAAATGAGGAAACTGAGGCAAACAAGGTGAAGTGACTTGAGCCGAAGCACTGCGTTAAGTACTCTACAGTCCCTGAGAGTTAGATGTTGTTATAAACCCCACTTTACAGCTAAAGAAATTGAAACAAACGGGCTAAATGACTTGCCCAGGGTCACACAGTTGGTAAATGTCTGAGATCGATTTAGGAAGTTTATTGTCAAGTTGGAGCGCATCCAGCTGAGTGTAATCAGTGTGGTGAAGGGATAGAAAACTATGCCACATGGGAACAATACAGGAACTAGGGGTATTTAACTTGGAGAAGAGAATACTTTGAGGGAACATGATCTTTTATTTAAATATTTGAAGGGTGTCATGTGGAAGAGAGTTCCTCCTGACTCCAGGGCTGCGCCACCTAACTGCCATGAACTAACTGGCAGAGCTAATTGGCATTAGCTTCAAAGAAAATAAAAACCTTAGAAGTGTTTGTCTGGCTCCTCAGTCGATGGAGGGAAGGCATAGCCCCATAGAGAAGGAATATCATGGTAGGAATGGAAAAAGTGGCCCAGTACCAGAGAGGAAATGATGTAAAGAGGTTTTGAGTAAGGACCCTAAAATAGCCCATCTTTCCTTAATAGTACCTGTTGTGCCACTAGTAGAGAAACGTTCACAGAACTCGTTGATCAAGATGAAGACAATGTTCAGTGGGTAGTTGGTGTCAGAGATTTTCTATAGAAAATGAAAAGACAAAAGGTGAGAAGTTGGGAAAATTACAGATAATCCTTTCTTTTCACTCCAATTCAAACTTCTAACACATGGTTACCCAAGTGTTATTTGAAGATCTCCAGTGAAAGAACTGCCATTGTCTCCCAAGGGAGACCATTCCACTTCCTAATTGTTAAGAGGTATTCTGCCTTATATTAAGCTTAAATATATAATTGCAAAAACCTAATAATAGAAAATGTCTTAATTATACATAATTAGCATATAATTATTAAATATACAACTTATTAATATTTAAGCTTAAAATTGTCTCTGAAATGTCCACCCATTCTTTCTAGTTCAGTCCTTTGCAGCCAAACAAAAGAAGTTTACTCTCTCTTCCACATGATAGCCTGTCAAATATTTGAATAAAAGATCATGTTCCCTGTAAGTATTCTCTTCTCCAAGTTAAATATCCCTACTTCCTTGTATTGTTCCTTATATGGCATGGTTTTTATTCCTTTCACCATACTGACAACATTCAGCTGGAAACATTCCAACTTGACAATATCCTTGCTTAAAGTATGATACCTGGAACACAGTACTCCAGATGTGGCCTGAACAGAGCAGAGTTCAGGGGAACTTTATCTTCTTACAGATACCATACATTTCTGAATGCTGTCTAAAATTACATTGGGTTTGAGAATTGTTTGGATGGCATGTCACACTTTGGTTTTGGTTTTGATTGTTTTACTAATTTTCTAATTCATGTACATGACCAGCTTTTTTTTTGGGGGGGGGGGGGGAAGGAAAATTATTTAGCCATGACTCCCTCATTCTGGACTTGGGCAGTTGATTTCTTTTAAAAAACAAAATTGATACGAAACGGACAACCAAACTGTGCATACCCTTTGATCCAGCAATATCACCACTAGGTCTGCATGCCAAAGAGATCATAAAAAAGGGGAAAGGACCTACATGTACAAGAATATTTATAGCAGCTCTTTTTGTGGTGGCAAAGAATTGGAAATTGCTGGAAAGCCTATCGATTGGGGAATGGCTGAACATGTAGTATATGAATGTAATGGAACACTATTATGCTGTAAGAATCAATGAGCAAAGCGAAAGGAGCAGAACCAGGAGAATATTGTCCACAGTCACAGCAACATTATGCAATGATCAACTATGATACACTTAGCTTTTCTCAGCTATACAGTGATCAAAGACAATTCCAAAGACTCATGAAGAAAATACTATCCACATCCAGAGGAAGAACTATGGAGTCTGAATACAGGTCAAAGCACGTGCTTTTCACTTTTGTTTTGTTTTGTTTTCATGGTTTTCTCCTTTTGTTCTGTTTCTTCTTTCACAATATGACTAATGTAGAAATACGTAGCTCAACAGAAACACGAGATATGCAAATTTAGAGAATCCACCCCAAATGTTCTCACAGACTATTTGTGCCAAACTAAGAGAGCATTTCAAGCTTGTATTAGCCTGATCAGTCACACTAGGATGCACTGTAACTTGACTCTAACATAGTGATGCTGTCTTGTTCCTCTGTGAGAACAAAGGACAGCAACCAATGCGGAAATATGCTTAACATGATTGCACATATATAACCTTTATCAGATTGCTTACTGTCTTGGAGAGGGAAAAGGGGGAGGGAGGAAAAGAGGGAGAAAAATTTGGAACTCAAAACCTTACAAAAAATGAACGTTGAAAACTATCTTTACATGTAATTGGAAAAAATAAAATACTTTTCACAAAAAAACCAGCAGTTAAATTCAACAAACATTAAATAACTACAATGTCCAAGGCACAAGTCTAGTCATTTTGCGCACAAATCAAAGTGAAAAGCAACAGTCTACCACTGGGGAGCTTACATTCCACTAGAAGGATATAATCTTTATGCCGAGAAGTAAATGCAAGATAATTTGAGGAGGTAGAGAACACTTACAGCCATGAGCATCAAGAAAGGTTTACCACAGATAGAGGCACTAGAGGTGGAATTTAAAGGAAGAAGAAAAGCTGAGAAAAGAGTATATTCCAGGCACACTGAACCATCTGTGCAAAGGGGGGGGGGGGGGGAAAGGGAACAAGCAATTGTTAGGTACCTACTATGTGCCAGGCACTACTGTTTTTCAAAAGATTATCTTATATGATCCTTGTGATAACTAGGAAAGGTCGGTGTAATTACCATTTGCATTTTATAGTTGAGGAAGCTAAGACAAAGGTTAAGTGACTTGTCCTGGGTCACACAGTTATTGTCTGAGGCTGTATTTAAACTCAGATGATCCTGACTCCAAGCCTGGCACTCTATTCACTGTGCCCCCTAGCTATGAAATGAATATTAAGTTCAGAAAAGAAATAAGTTGCACTGGCAAATAGAGCCAATTAGCAGAAATGTAGCATGTGTGAAAGGGGATAGGTACATAGACAGACAGACAGACAGACAGACAGACAGATAGATAGATAGATAGATAGACAGACAGGTAGATAGATAGACAGACAGGTAGATAGATAGAGAGACAGACAGACAGATAGATAGATGATAGATAGATAGTAGATAGAGGATAGGTAGATAGATATACACATACATATACACATACACACATATGTGTGTACATATACACATTTATACATGTATGTATATATAGTTGGTAGGTTGTTGTCCTTCATTCTCAAAAAGGACTAAAATGACATCACGATGCTAGAGTCAAATTTCAGTGTGTCTGATCAGAAAGACGTGAGCTCACAATGTTCTATCACAGGTCAGGCACAATTAGTCCATGTGAACATTTGGTGTGAATTCTCTAAATTTGTGTGTATAAATTAATATATTGCAATAAAATATACATATAGTTTATGTGGTCACTTTATATGGCTAAATATATATGTATATATATATATATGATATGGCATGATATAACAGTATGATATGATATGATATGATATGACATGGTATGGTATGGTGTGGCATGATGTGATGTGACATGACATAACATGATATGATGTGATGTGATATGATATAATTAATATGATATAATATAATGTAATATAATATAACATAATATAATACAATACAGTACAATAAATTAAATCTAGAAACTGGAGTGAGAGTGTGAAGGTCTTTAAATGCCATGAAAAAAATTTATATTTTGTATGGTTTGTCCTTTGTTCTTGAAGAGGACCATGACATCAGGAAGATGATGCCATGACTTGCAAGTGAATTGGATTTAAATGAGGGAGGGCTGTGCAATGTCACCAGTCTACTCTCTCCTCTGTAGCCACCTGGTTCTAGTGGCAAGATAGAGATCAAGATGACTGGAGATGGCCCAGGATGCAATGGGAGACCTTCCCCTTCTTAAGCTTAGGTCTTTCCTAGGTCTCAGTTTGTCTGAGGCAACACTCATTCAGTAGTTAAAGGTTAGGTAAGAAATGAGTCGAAGAATGGCCTTTTCTAATTGAGCCTTAATGAAACTAAAGATTCTAAAGTGAGAAGTGAGGAGAATGAATTCCAAACATGGGAGCAAGAAATGGAATATTGAGGTGGATTGGTTTTTTTTCTTTTGGCGGGGGCAGGGGGAAGGAAGTAGGTTAATTTGAATGTATTGTTGAGTACATGAGGAAGAACAATGTCAAGTAAGCCTGGAAAGGTAGCCTGGAGTCATAATGAGAAGACTGATTATCTTAAATGCCAAGCAAAGACATTCATATGTTATTCAAGAGCAATAGGGAGCCACTAAAAATTACTGAGCAGAGGAAAGGATATGGCCAGAGTTGTGCTTTAAGAAGATTATTTTGCAATCTGTCTGGATAATGAATTACTAATGGGAAAACTGGAAGTTGAGAAATACATGTAAGAAACTATTACAATAATATAGTCAAAAGGTAATACACTCTGATGTAAGATGGTGGTTCTACTAAAGGACAAAAGTGAGAGATATGAAATATGTTGTGGAGATAGAATTTTAAAAAATTTGGCAACTGACTTAATATGGGAGATAAAGAAGAATGAAAAGCTGAAGATGCTTTTGAGGTCATGAATCTGTGACACTAGAAAGAAGGTGGTATTTTCCCCAAAAGAAATAGGGCAGTATGAAGGAGGAGTGGGATTTCAAATAGAAGATAATGAGGGCCCTTTTATATGTGTTAAATTTGAGATCTTCTCAAGACATATAGTAGAAAATATCCAAGAATCAGTTGATAATGTAGAATTGGAGCTGAAGTAAAAGACATCATACATGGTTATAAAGACCTAGGAGTCACTGTCATTCTTTTTAAAAAATATTTCCTTTATTTCAGTATATATTCATCAATTATATGTCAAAAAATTTTAACACCGATTTTTGAAAAATTTGAGTTCCAAATTCTCTCCTTCCCTCAAGCCTCTCCCCACCCATTGAAAAAGCAAGCAAGCAATAGGATATTGATTATACATGTGAAGTCATACGAAATATGTTTCCATATTAGTCATGTTGCCAAAAACACACACACACAAAATAAAGTTTTAAAAAATATGCTTCAATCTATGCTCAAGAG
>JAQQSV010015513.1:0-12047 GCA_028646515.1 Pseudochirops corinnae | reverse complement strand
AGAGTAGAAGTGAAATGACGAGTCTTAACAAAGTGACCACAGTGTATGAATAAAAAGTTTTAAGGAGCTTTAATTTACCAGATGGGGCTACTCCATGCCAATTAAAGGATGGGAGCAGCCCAGAGCTCAGGATTTCAGAAACTTATATACAGGATAGTTTCATAGGTACAAGTAAGTTGCTGAGGCAAGGGGTTTGTGATTACAGGGCATGATGACCGGGCAAGAAGAAGAATGAAGAATAGGCAAGGGGGGGTGCAGTTTGTGATTATATCTGTAGGTAGGGGGTTGTGGGGTAAGCAGAGAGGGGCACAGGGCATGCTGACCAAGAAGAAAAACAAATGAAAAATAGGCAAATTACTCTAGGCCAGTTCCTTGACTCCTATCTTAAGTCCATGAAGTTTCTACTTAACTAGTTCCTGGCCACTTCAGAAGTGATGGCTGTGATGGCCCTGTCAGTGACATGGGCAAAGTCATGGAAGACAGGAGTGAGTCTATACACAGTGATTCTTAGGACCCACAGTTTAAGAAGTGCCAAAGGAGTTAAGAGTGGAAAAAAGTTTGAGAAGCCCTGGTCTACAGGACTGGAGAGGGAATGATGGGAGGAGGGCAGGGTCTGCACCCTCTGTTGTTTTCCAATGAGCTTCAGTTTGATATGGGAATCAGATCACTAAAGAGATCAGAGAACATAGACACCAAAGAACTTAATGTTAACTAGTTTAATATTAATGAGATCAAAGGATGTCTAGATAAGGATGTGGTGATGACAAAGTTATAGGAATCAGTGTGAGTCCAAAAGCACCTGTGGTGCTGAGGGTCACAGCCCAGTTGCTAAGCTCACAGGGAAGTCTCTCATGAGACTGCTCACCTGATGGGCAGCAGCTGAGATGACTGGCTTGGCCTGTCCTCCATTGGCCCATTCCTCCAGTGCACGAGGGGATCATGCTCTAATCATGTTACCTCTAGGGTATTTAAGAGGACACTACAATGCAATAAAGGACAGCTTCTGCAAGCTTCTCTCACCTCTTGTCTCTTCAGTCCCTCCTGAGAATATAGCCTAAGGCTGGCCCTTAGGCTGCTGAGTTAAGCTGCCATTTCACAAAGTGTCAGAGCAGTCTATGCCAGGCTGACCTATGCCCCTTATTCATCAGATTACTGCTGTTGGAACTAACTGGAAATGCTGTGGAAAGAGTTTACCTGGATCTTAGCAAGGCTTTCAAGAAAGTATCACTTATTCTTGTGGAGAAGATAAATATGGAGTAGCTGATGGCACAATTGGATAAGTTCACAGGTGGTTGGCCTGGCAGGGCACACTGTTAATGGCAAGAGATGTTGAGGGGCATGCCCCAGGGACTCCTGGCTGGCCCTATGCCTTTAAGCACATTTGTCATTAATTTGGAGAAAAGCATAGATAGCACACTCACCAAATTTGCAGATAATACACAACATGTGATGTTCCAGCATTGGGATCTGCTGGTCCTGAGACTGCCATGATGGTTTTCCTTTGAGGGAGACTGTAGCTTACAGAACCTATGCCTGGAAACCATTGTTCTAGGTTTGTGCCTGGTGGTTTTGAGGCCATCACGACTATCTCCCCTTACAAGAGGCTTTAGCTTATAGCATATACTCATGGAAAAGTACTGACAGTAACATTTTTTTGCAGGTTGGTACAGCTGTGTGCTCCTAATGAAAACAAAATAAAACCAGCTTGTTTTTTCTCCCTAACAACAACGCCCCAAAACAATATTTTGCCTTGACCCTTGAAAGCAATTCAGCAAGCTGTAGGGAGGCCATCCAAAATCATAGAAGAGCCTCACTCTCAGAAGTGCACTTGGGAGCTGTCCTCCCCTCCAGCAGGATTCCTTCCTTTCTGTGAATGGATCCAAGTCTCCGTACTCCCCAAAGCAGCACTGCCCTTACATGGGTTATGCTCTGTTAGCATATTTGCCTGAGTTGCTTGTTGGATCCCTTCTCCTCTACCCCCTTCCCCATCTTCCCCATTGCTCATAATAAAGCATTGCATTGAACTGTTTGCACTGCTTTAGATGATATTCAAGACTCACACTCATGAAGAGTTTTTTCCCTCAATATATCTGGCTGCCCCAGGAGCCTTGCCTTAGATGTGAACTGTGTATTTGGATAAAGACAAACACATCCATGCTGGTGCAGCATGGCTCTGTGAGCCCCACTATAAAAAGAAAGAGTCAGTAGGGGACCCCTACACCCTCCCTGCAGGGACTCTCTTGTGCCAGAGGATGGTCTCGAAGGATCTGGTGCAGAAATTTGCAGATAAAAAACTGAGAGGAATAGCCAGCACATTGGAAGGTGGAGTCCAGATCGAAAAGGATCTTAGGCTATGGCTCTGAGCTTAACCTAACATAATGAAATTCAGCAAGGAAAGAAAATGTGAAGGCTTGCCCTTGGGTGCAAAAAACCATCTTCACAATAATAATGGCTAACATTTACCCAGCAATTTAAGGTTTAAAAAGTGTTTTACAAATATGTCATTTTATCCCCACAACAGTTCTAGGAGGTAGGTACCATTATTATACTCATTTTATAGTTGGGGAAATTGAGGCAGACAGTGGTTAAGTGACTTGCCCAGGGTCATGCAGCTAGTAAATGTCTGAAGCTGCATTTGAACTTGACTATTCCCAACTCCAGGTCCAGCATTTTATCTCTTGTGCCAACCCTGTGCTCACCTTGGACAAGATCAGAAACTTTTCTGGGCCTTCATTTCCTCATCTATAAAATGGGAGAGCTGGATAGGATGGTGTCCAAGGTCCTTTTTGGTGTTAGGTTGACATTTCTGTGACCTCTAAGGTTCTTCTAGTTCTGTTTTTTTTTTTTTAAGTATAAACCTGATAGTTTCTAGCAAACATTAAATCTAACAAGCAATAGCTGAAATCTTGTATAACACCCCCTAGGCTTTAACGTGGCTGAGCCAAGCTTGTTAGTAAACAATTAAGAAGATACTTCTGTTCCGGGAAGCCTGAGGCAGAAGGATGGAATGGTTAAGTCAGTGGTTATGGACCCAGAGGACCCAGGTTCCAGTCTCATCTCTCATGCTTACTAACCATTTGTTTGATCTTGGGCAAAGGACTAAGCCTCTTTTAGTTTGGACTTGATGGCCCCTGCGTTCCCTCCCAGCTTTGGACTGATGGTTGTTATGAAGAACATGTCACTTTGCTCAGGAGAAGAAACCCTCTGCCTTTTCTCAGAGAAGCAGATGAGTTTCAGGTGTTTCCAGAAGATGTAAGTGGATGCAGGTAGGAAAGAGGAGAGTGAGAATTTTAAAAATTATTCCTATAGATATCAAATTACATTCCAAGGAGATGTGTCTATAGGTAGGTGGAGCACACACTAAGCTAAGTCGACTTGCCTTGGGTCCACATCAGGAAAAGAGCAGCCCAACCCCGTGTGTCTCTTTGATGAGTATGTCAATGAATCAACAAATCAGCAGGTGTCCATTCAGCCCTGCTATGTGCCTAGCACTGGGCCAGGTGCTGTGGACACAGAGAAGAATGAAAACGGTTCTTGCTCTCAAAGTTCTTCTAGCCTGGCATGAGAGAAAATGTGCCCACCCATAGGTGTGTGCCAAACAGCTGCAGGGGGCTTGTATTGTTTGGTGACACCAAAAAAATTCCCTGATATAGAGAGTAAGGCACAGAGCTGGTGCAAAAGACAAAAGTGTTGGAGCCATATTTGTGCCTGGGAGAGGGCTCAGGGATAGGTGCTAGGGGATGGGGAAGACTTCCTAGGGAAGGTGGTCCTGAAGCTGGGCTCTGACGGAAGCGAGGCTCAGCCTGGCAGGTCCCCAGGTTAGCTTCGGCATTGCTGTCACTTAGTAGGCCACTAATGGCCGCCATTATAGTACCCACCCCAGCCCTCTGGCACAAATGTTTTTTTTTTTTCCTAGATCAAAGTTTGCTTTTGTCTTACGGCTGCTCGATTTTCAGGGGATGGAAATGGCTTTTTAGCCTTCACCTGGGGCTTTTTGTAACACAAATACAAGTCTGGGGTCATGATTAATGTGTTCTAATGAGACATCCATTTTAAAAATCAATGAAACGAATTTGCATTAAAAATAGAAGACAATTAGGTTGATTTGGTGCGACCTATTTTTAAGCCATGATTTATGGGTCTGAAAGTTCTTAGGACACTCTTCTCCCAGCCCTGGCTGATGGACTCTTGCATTACACGTGTGAATCATTTCGGAGTCAGAGATGTCAGATTAATTGACTGGTGATGGGCAGAATACTCTTGCCTCCTGGGTGCCTTTGAGGAGTATGAGAGTCGCCCGTTTTAGTGATCTCTCACGGACAATGACAGTACCCTTCATGCGCCTGGAGTTGGCGACCGTCTCTCTTCATGGGCTCCAGTAGCTACCCAGATCCAATGCCTCTTGGTGCCTATTTGGGTCGTCCAAGACAGACTCTGGAATGACTTTTATTTCTATTTTAGAATAGGTTTTTTACTGATGTCTTTTTTTAATCACTGTAATTTCCCCCAGAGTTGCTTCCCCTCCCCTCCCAGAGAGCCATACTATATTATTTAAAGAAAGTGAAAAGAAAAAATCAGCCTAAATCATTGAGATATCAAAAATGGGTGACAAGATGCCCCCTTTGTGGCCTCCTGCCTCTGCCAAGGGATGGAGCAGGAGAGGTCAGACAGGTAGGCAAAGAATCAGGGAGGAGCAGTGCCCCAACACCCAGGGAGGGGAGAGCACCCAGGAGGGGGGTGGGCACCAAGCCAGATACTGAGGAGCGAACAGAAGGAAGGATGAAAGCCAAGGGAAAGTCATCGCCAAATCCCTCAGTGAAGCAGCTCCTGTCACTTTGGAAAGAGCAGGGTCAGGTCCAAAGCCAGATTGCAAGCGATCAGAAAGGGAGTGAGAGGAGAGGAAGTGGAGGTAGTGAGTGTTAATCACTTTCACCATGAGTTTGGCAGTGAGAAGCTTGTGAAGCAGAAGGGCTCGGGAAGCTGCTTGTTCATTTGTTCATTCGTTCACTCATTCACTCAGACATTCATCCAGCAAACATTTGATTAAGCCCATACTATGCTAGGGGCATGCTAGGGCAAATACAGTTCTTGTTTTCAGCCTAGTGGTGTTTGACTTTTGTTTTCTTTTGTTTTGTAGGAGAAGACACTACCATCCCTACCCCCTGGGGTAGGGATAGGTCCCATGGGCACTTGGCCTGAGCCTTGAAGGAATCTAGGAATTCTACAAGGTGGAATTAAGGGAGGGAAGGCAATCCTGGCACGGAGGACAAAGACGCAGAGATGAGAGATGGGGTTGCTGTGTGTGAGGATGGACCACAGAATGCCCTGGACAGTGTTTATGCAATAGAAGAAGGCGTGGGCAGAGCGTGATGTGAACAAACTGCCTTCAGTGCCATCATGGAGCCTCCTAGCAGCTCACTGAGTCCAGGATGCTGACCAAGTTGTGGGCAAGCTCCAGCCAAGAAACTTGGGTCAGGAAAGACTGTCCACGGGGGTCCTGGCACCTTCCCTGAGCCTTGCAGTCTGGGAGCAGTCCCCCCAACCAGGCTGTGTCAGAGGCCAGCCCGGAACAAGGGTCTTGTTGGCTTCGAGGCCAGTGTTCTGCCCATGCACTGCCCTGGCTACTTTCTGAAATAGAAATGAAATGGCACAGAGTTCACTCTCTTGGGCACGTTGTTGTCTTTTTGTCGTCATTTTATTTTAAAATGTTTGAATGTGGGTTCATTAAGGATCATGTGATGATCTAGAGTTCTCTTCCTTTTCTTGACCCTCACTGGTCCGAGTGCCGGTCACTGATGGATCTCACAAGGATCGTGGAAGGGTATTTTCTTTCTCAATCCTTGAGGACAATTTGTATTGTCTGGGTATTAATTACTCTTTAAAACCTTGATACAATTCTCCTGTGTGAAGTTTCTCAAGTATTGATTCCTTTACAGCCAGTTCACTTTGCCTTTGTATTCTGGCCCTGAGGAGCCAGTGTAGAATGATGGTGAGGACGAGGATGGTGTGATGATGGCTCACATTTCTGAAGCACTTTTCAGGACTGCAATATACTTTCCACAAACATGACCTCTTTTGACCTTCATAACAGCCCTGTGGAATAGCACTATGGATATTATTATTCCCATATTTCAGAATAAGAAACTGGGTCTTAGAAAGATGAAGTGACTTACCCATGTCACCAAACCAGTAACTGCTGAAGGCAGGATTTGAATCCTGGTCTTTCTGTTGTCTACACTGGCAAATTCTTCATGGTCAAGGAATACCTTTGACCACAGGGTTATGAGCTGAATGAGACCTTCAAGGTCATCTCCTCCAAGCTCTTCATTGGCTAGATGATAAAGTCGTGGCCGAGAGGGAGGAAGTGACTTGTCCAAGGTCTCGCCCTAGTCCAGGCAGTCTGACACCAGACTGTCCTCTTGTTAGCGCCCCATGCCTGAGTTGGTTTGGGGGCCCCATAAGCCTCTGGATTGTTTGTAGTATGCTCCAGGCACCTGGGATAAATCCTCCAGGCAATGAGAGTTTACTGAGTGCCTACTCTGGGCCAGGCTTTTCATGGCGGCTAAGCCCTGGGACACAGAGAAGAGCAAAGACAGCCCTTGCTCACAAGGTGCTCATGGTGTGAGCGCAAACAAGAGGCATTTAGGACAAATAGGAAATAACGAAGAGGGTAGGCACCAGAATGCAGGGGGTTGGGAATGGCTTCCTGTAGAAGGGGAGAGTGAAGCCAGGGGAGCTGGGACTGGTAAAAGGACAAAAGTTTGAAAGTCTGTGGGAAAACAGGCACATTCCTACCTTATTGATGTGGCCTTGAGTTGGTGTAGACATTCAGGAGAGCAATACAGAAGCACACTCAGAATCGTGGAATTGTGCCTGCCCTTTAACCCAACAATATGCCAGCCCTAGGCCTTCCCCAAAGAAAAGAAGGGAAGGACCCGTTTGGACAGAAATGGAGAAGTGGAAATTAGGGGAGTGCGGATCACTTGGGGAGTGGCTGAACAAATGGTAGTGTATGAGTCTAACAGAATGTTCTGGTGCCGTAAGAAATGGCCCCAAAGGATGACTTCAAGAAGCAGGGAGGCCGAGGGAAGAGGACCGAACCAAAAGGCCTTTTATAAAGACGCCACAACGCTGTAAAGACAAACACCTTGGAAAGACTTTGGGCCACTGATCGCTGGGCCGGACTCCGGATGCAGCACGCCCTCCACCTTCCCGCAGAGAAGGGACAGGCTTGAGGTGTGAGGTGAGGTCTTCCTTTTGGAGAAATGGCCAGCGTGGGGATCACTCATATGATGATGCAGCACTCTTCCTTTTCTTTTTTCCTCAAGGGAAGAGGAATAAGACGGATGGGAGCAAGTAAATACTGTTTAATTTAATTGGAAACTTAATGAGAAGCCTGAAATTCTAAAGTCGACTAAAGAAACAAATTCCGTATGTAGTAAAGGGCAGCACAGTTTTGGGTGATGGAGTGAAGGGAGAGTGTCAGGCACAACCAGGACAGAACAGAGGTGACGTGAGCTGAGCTGACCTTGCCAGTGTGGCCCCAGAGCCCAGCACAGTGCCCGGCACATAGTAGGTCCTTAAAGTGATGGAAATGGCCTGAATGGAATAGACTCCCCAGTGACCTCCCCCTCCAGACGTGGTCATGACAACGACAAGTAGCCACAGCATGTGCAAAGGTCTCTTGCCCACCGTGGGCATCAGGATTATTTAACCGTCAAACTGACTTTCCTAAAGGGCGGATCCAATCATGTCATCCTCCTCCTTCACCAGGAAAGTCCATTGGCTTTCCTCTAGCTCATGCACCCATTTGGAGCATTTCTTTGGACGTAGAGTTTCTGCAAGCCTGCGTTGCAGTTTTCCCAGAATTTTTTTAAATAAATATTTGGTCCTTACCCCAGTAGCAAAGGTCTTTGGATCCAAAGAATGCTAGGCCACTAGGTTTGACTGCTTCTATCTGTTGGATGCCTGCTCTGTTCCACTGAGCTTCCTTTTTTTTTTTGAGCCAGGACCAAATCGTTCTGGTGATGGCTGCTTTGCAGCATGACGTGAGGCTGGGCCGCCTTCTTCACCATGCTCTTCATGACTTCCTTTGAGACACTTGACCTTGTATTTCTCTAGATGAATTTCACTATTTTTTTCTACTGACCAGAATAAATAAATTATTTTAGGTCGTCTTGTCATCCTCATTATATTAGCTTGCCTTAGCCACGAGTGAGGAATCCCTCCAGTCATTCAGATCTCTGCTTGTGGGCAGAGTGTTTTGTGATTTCAGTCAGAGAGTTCTTGTAGGTGTCTTGGCAGGCGGACTCCCAAGTATTTTTGGCATTCTCGAGATATTTTATTTTATTTTTTTGAGTTCGTTTATTTTTAAAAATTAAATTGGTTTATTTACTTTTAGTTTACATTACAGCGGTTCTCAGCCTTCCTAATGCCATGACCCTTTAATACAGTTCCTCAAGTTGGGGTGACCCCCAACCACAAAATTATTTTCATTGCTACTTCATAACTGTAATTTTGCTAGTGTTATGAATCTATCTGATATTCAGGATGTATTTTCATTGTTACAAAATGAACATAACCCACAGGTTGAGAACCGCTGGTTTACAACCTTCAGTTCCTGAGTTCCTTGAGTTTCAGATTTTCTCCCCCTTCCTTCCCTCCCATCATGGCAGTGTGCACTCAAATACAGGATCTATAGATATTTTAAATGGAATTTTTCTTTCCATCTTTTTCTGCTAGGTCAGTGGTTCTCAACCTTCCTAATGCCATGACCCTTTAATTCTCATATGTGGCCATATCTGCATGTGAGCTGACCCGCCTGGAGATGGATAGAGGAGCGGTGTCTCAGTTCCTAAGACCATCAGAAATATTTGTTTTCTGATGGTCTTAGGTGACCCCTGTGACAGAGTCGTTTGACCCCCAAAGGGGTCACGACCCACAGGTTGAGAACGGCTGTGCTAGGTTTTTGGTAGCCCACAGAAATGCTGATGATCTCTGTGGACTTAGATTGTATTCTGAAACTTTGCTGATGTCATTATTTTCATTAATTTGAGTGGACACTACAAGGTCCTCTTTATCATCTGTAAAAGCTATCCCCTCCGTTTCTTTTTCTTGTTTTGTTGTTATAGCTCCCATTCCTAGCATGATATCCAATAGTTGCAGTAAGAACGGACATCTTCACTTTCTTCCTCTCTTACCAGAAAGTCCTCTGGTCTTCTCCTCATTACTTGTAATCCTAGATCTTGGTTTATGATAGCTATTACTCACCATATTAAGAAAAGGCCCTTTTCCTCCCGTTTTTCTAGAGTTTTTTTTTTCTTCCAGAAATGAGTGTTATGTTTTGTTCAAAGTTTTTCCTGTACTTATTGGTAGAAGTATATGATTTTCGCTTTTACTCACGTGGTCTAGAATGTTGATAGTTTTCCTAACATTGAACTTCATTCTTGGTATGAAACAAACTTAAACCTAACATCGCACTTCTGTGATGCGTCACGGCAGTGTCTTTGCTAATATTTGATACAAAAATTTGGCTTCAATGCTCGCTAGGAATGTTGGTTTATGCTGGGTTTATTTTTTCTTTTTTTGGAGGGGGGAAGGCAGGGCAATTGGAGTTAAATGACTCGCCCAAGGTCACACAGCTAGTTAAGTGTCAAGTGTCTGAGGCTAGATTTGAACTCAGGTCCTTCTGACGTCAGGACCGGTGCTCTGTTCACTGCATGCAAACACTTCATGTAATACTGGCCTTCATTGTTCTCTGAATGTTTGTAAATAAGGATAACCAGGGTTTGTCTAGAACTTACTGTGTGCCGGGCCCTGTACTAAGCACTCTGTGAGGGAGGTGCTGTTATCATCCTCATCTTACATATGGGGAAACTGAGGCCGAGAGGGGTTAAATGACTTGCCCAGGTGATCACACTATGAGGAAGTGTATGAGGCTAAATCTGAATTCAGATCTTCCTGACTCCAGCTCCTGTGCCCTATCCTGCACCACCTAGCTGCCTGTCTAATAAAATAAGTAGCATTTATAATCCAGAGAAAGAACTACAGAGTCGGAATGCAGATTGAAGCAAACTACTTGCTCCTTTTTCCCCCTCTGTCTCATTGTTCACTCCACTGGTTATAATCCTTCTTTACAACTTGACTGTTTAATGTGAAGGTATTTTTAGATCCTATATTGGATTGCATGCCACCATGGGGGGTGGGAGGGGAAGGGGAGGGAGCAGGAGAAAATCTGAAACTCAAGGACCTGTGGAACTGAATGTTGTTAGCTAAAAGTAAATAAATAAATTTAAAAAAGAAAGTAGCATTTATAGTCTATACAGCAGATATAATTGACAAAATATAAAAGCTTGGATCCCTAGAGGTGAGTCTTTTTTTAATTTTCCAGTTATGTGTAAAGACAATTTTTGACCTTTATTTAAACATTTTTGAATTCCAATTTTTTATTTCTTTCCCTTCTTCTCGTCCTCCTCCCTAAAATAGTAAGCAATTTGACATAGGTTATGTATGTAATCATGTAAAGCATATTTCCATATTAGTCATGTTGTAAAAGAAGAAACAGACAAAAAAACCCACTACAAAGGGAAAGTGAAAATCATCTGCTTCAAACTGCATTCAGACTCTGCAGTCCTTCCTCTAGACGTGGAGAGCATTTTTCATCACGAGTCCTTGGAACTGTCTTGGATCGTTGTGGTGCTGAGAAGAGTTAAGTCTATCCCAGTAGATCATTGCTCAGTGTTTCTTTTACTGTGTATAATATTCTCCTGGTTCTGCTCACTTTACTCTGCATCAGTTCATCTAAGTCTTCCTAGAAATTCCTGAAATCATCTTGCTTCTGATTTCTGAGAGCACAGTAGTATTACATCACAATCACATATCACAACTCGTTCAGCCATTCCTCAATTAATGGGCATTCCCTCAATTTCCAATTATTTTGCCACCACAAAAAGAGCTGCTTTAAATATTTTTGGATAAATTGGTCCTTTTCCTTTTTTTATCATCTCTTTGGGATATAGAACTAGTGGTATTGCGGTGTTGCTGGATCAAAGGGTGTGGATGGTTTTGTAGCCTTTTGGGCATAGTTCCAAATTGTTCTCCAGAATGGTTGAATCAGTTCCCAACTCCAACGGTGCGTTGGGGTCCCACTTTTCCCACATCCCCTCCAGTATTTTCCTTTTCTGTTATATTAATCTATCTGATAGGTGTGAGGTGGTATTTCAGAGCTGTTTTAATTTGCATTTCTCTCATCAATAATGATTTAGAGAATTTTTTGTATGAACATAGATAGCTTTGATTTCTTCTTCTTAAAAGAGGTGAGTCTTCCTAAAGAAGTAAAAGACCATGTCTTAGAGCAGTGGTTCTCAATCTTCCTAATGCCACTACCCTTTAATACTTGTATGTGGGCGTACCTGCATGTGGGCGGACCTGCCTGGAGATGGATAGAAGAGCGGTGTCTCGGTTCCTAAGACCATTGGAAATACGTGTTTTCCAATGGTCTTAGGTGACCCCCAAAGGCGTTGTGACCCACAGGTTGAGAACCACTGTCTTAGAGGATAACCAATCACTATTAATCCACGATGTGGATGAGTTGACAGTTCCCTCATGGACACTTCTCCCCCTGTGTGAATGTATCTACCAGAGAGGTAGATGATAAGACCTAGTCCTGATTAGTGGGAGCCAGTATCCTGGGCAGGACCACATCCGCTTGATATCAATGGAGTCTGGTCCATGCCTCATAGTACAGGAAGCTAAGGCTTAGGACTGGCTGTCCTGAAAGGGCTGCAGGAATGGGAAATACATATGCTTGCAGGTTTCCACCTGGTCTTGTGGGTATTATCATAAGTCCTTACTTGGTGACCATTAAGTCTTTGTCAGGCAGCACAGGTAGACTTGTCTGGTCAAGCTCAGAGGTACTAGCTAATGTCATTTCTACACCATCTGCTCTCATTCATCTGGACCTTTTATACTTTCCCATAGAAACTGTCCTGAGTTAGCCATCATTCACTTTCCCTTGGACTATATTCTAAACAATCTCTGTGCCTCCA
>JAQQSV010015512.1:0-12047 GCA_028646515.1 Pseudochirops corinnae | reverse complement strand
TATAAAAGTAGAGGCCAAGAGAGAGGTTAAGGTTGTGAAAACAGATCTGAAAATCGTCTATGTAGAGATGATAAATTGAATCCACGGGAAAGTGATGAGATCACAAGTGGAACTAGTTTAGATTGTTGTTTTTCAGTTGTGTACAACTCATGACCACATTGAGGATTTTTGTGGCAGATAGTGGAGTGGTTTGTCATTTCCTTCTCCAGCTCATTTTATAGATGAGGAAACTCAGGCAAACAAGGTTAAGTGACTTGCCTAAGGTCCACAGCTAGAAAATATCTGAGGCAGGATTTGAACTCAGATCTTCAAGATATCCATCTCAGTCCTATATCCTCTGTACTACCTAACTGCCTAACAGAGTTTAGTTTTGGAGAACACTGGTTAGTAAATGATGAAGTTGGAAAACAGACTCTACAGAGTTAAGAGAGTGAAAGGACCAGAAGTGGAGGCACATATTATAGATGGCCTTCTGAAAGAATTTGCAACACAAATAAGAAAAGATACAGGATGATAACCAGGAGGAATGGAGAGATCAAGTGATGGTTTTCTGAGAATGGCGGAGACATGAGCATGTTTGTAAGTAGCAGGAAAGCAGTAAGGGAGAGATGGAAGATGAATATCAAAGTGGTGATGATAGAGGGAGCAATCTACTGGAGAAGATGGAATGGGTTTGCCTTGGTAAAGAGAAAGGCTGCATCCTCATGGAAACTCCACTCTTCAATGTAAACATACAACTATTGCAGAATTTATAGCCTCAGAGAATGTCATGAGGTTTTGACAAATGAGATAATGATTAAGTGGATTGCCCAGTATCACTTATCCAATATAGGTCTGAGGTAGTAATCTGTCTTCCTGAGTTGAGGTCAGCTGTCTATCCATGTTCTATTTTTTTTTTTTGCATCTAATAATATTTTATTTTTCCTATTATATGTAAGGAAAGTTTTTAACATTAATTTTTATAAGATTTTGAGTTCCAAATTTTTCTTTCTTCTTTCTGTCTCTCCTCCCTCCCCAAGACAGCAAGCAATCTGATATAGGTTTTATATGTACAATCATGTTAAACATATTTCCACATTAGTCATGTTGTAAAAGAACTAGAACAAAAGGGAAAAAACACAAGAAATTAAAACCAGCAACAAAAAAAGATCAAAATAGTATGCTTTGATCTGCATTCAGACTCTATAGTTCTTTCTCTGGCTGTAGATAGGATTTTCCATCATGAGTCTTCTGGAATTGTTTTGGATCATTGTATTGCTTCGAAGAGTTAAGTGTATCATAGCTGGTCATTGCACATTACTGTTACTGTGTACTATGTTCTGGTTATGCTCACTTTACTCAGCAACAGTTCAGGTAAGTCTTTCCAGGTTTTTCTGAAATCTACCTGCTTATCATTTCTTATAGAACAATAGTATCCTATTATATTTATATACCACAACTTGTTCATCCATTCCCCAATTGATGGGCATCCCCTCAATTGCCAATTTGTTTCCACCACAAAACAAATTGCTGTACGTATTTTTGTACCTATAGGTCTTTTTCCTTTTTTATAATTTCTTTGGGATACAGATCTAGCAGTGCTATTGCTAGATCAAAGGGTATGCAGGTTTTATAGCCCTTTGGGTATAGCTCCAAATAGCTCTCTAGAATGGTTGGGTCAGCTCAAAACTCCACCAACAATACATTAGTGTCCCAATTTTCCCACATTTCCAACATTTATCATTTTGCTTTTCTATCATATTACCCAGTATGATAGGTGTGAGGTGGTGCCTCAGAGTTGTTTAAATGTGCATTTCTCTGATGGATAGTAATTTAGGCATTTTTTTCATGTGACCGTAGGCAGCTTTAATTTCTTCATCTGAAAACTGCCTATAAATATCTTTGACCACTTAGCAATTAGAGAATGATTTGTATTCTTATAAATTTGACTTGTTTCTCTATATATTTGAGAAATGAGGGCTTTATCAGAGACACTGATTGTAAAAATTCTTTCCCAGCTTTCTGCTTTCCTTATAATTTTGGTTGCATTGATTTTATTTTTGCAAAACCTTTTTTAAGTTAAGATAATCAAAAATATCCATTTTGCATTTGTATCAGCAAGCACCCTAGCATACCCAGGATGGATGCTAGCTAGTCTTAGATCTGCTTTTCTAAAGGTAAGCAACTCAAAATGGGTTAACAGTCTTACTGTAATTAATCAAACATATATCATTTACCTAGTTCAGGGGAAAAAGTCAGCACCCTGAACTTCAGAGAATACAAACAGAAGTTATAAGCAGAAAAAGAAACCGATCAGCAGAAGGGCTTCCAGTTGTCTAACCATTACATTCACACCTAGTCAGTTACCAGGGTCTCAACAGCTGCCCAGAGTCTCATCTGGCCAAATCATGCAACTCTTTCCAAAGTAAGCCCTAAGCCAAAACCTCACATCAGGGTATATATAGCCTTCTCTTGGGTCAGAGAATGTCACAACTCTCTTGACCTATTGCCCAATCACAAAGTAACAAGGTGTGAGTGTTCCTGAAAAACAAGCCTCCCTCCACAGGCTCCATGTGACCACATTCAGCCTATTAGGGGGCAGAGTATATTTTCAAATCAGAGAAGGTTCTCAGAGTCACTTAATCCTATCAAAGAGTCTAGGGGCAGGGAAGATCTTCAGATTCCCATAACAGCATTTCATAATGTTCTCTAACTCTTCTTTGGTCATAATTCTTCTTTTCTCCATAGATCTCACAGGTAAACTATTGCTCTCCTAATTTGCTTATAGTATCACCCTTTATGCATAAATCATGTACCCATTTTGACCTTATCTTGGTTCAGGGCATGAGATGTGGGTCTATGCCTAGTTGCTGCCATACTATTTTCTAGTTTTCTGAGCAGTTTTTGTCAAATAGTGAGTTCTTATTCTAGAAGCTGGAGTCTTTTCATTTATTAAACAATAGATTACCATAGTCACTTACTACTGTATCTTGTGTACCTAACCTATTCCACTGATCCACCACTCTTTTTCTTAGAACCAAATAGTCTGATGATTCTCACTTTTTAATATAGTATTAGATCTGTTATCTTGATATTCTTGACCTTTTGTTTTTCCGGATGAATTTTGTTATTAATTTTTCTACCTTTATAAAATATTTTTGGTATTTTGATTGGCATGGCACTGAATAGATAAATTAATTCAGGTAGAATTGTTATTTTTGTTATATTAGCTCTGCCTACCCATGAGCAATTGATATTTTTTTCAATTGTTTAGATCTGACTTTTTTGTGTGAAAAGTGTTTTGTTTTTGTGTTCACATATTTACTGGGTTTGTCTTATCAGATACACTCCCAAATATGTTATATTGTCTACAGTTATTTTAAGTGGAATTTACTATCTCTCATTGCTGGGCTTTGTTGGTAATATACAGAAATGCTGAAGATTTATATGTCTATTTTAGACCCTTCCACTTTGCTAATGTTGTTAATTGTTTCAAGTAGTTTTTAAACTGATTCTCTAGGACTCTTTAAATATATCATCATATCAACTGCAAAGAATGATAATTTTCTTTCCTCATTGCCAATTCTAATTCCTTCAATCTAGTTTTCTTCTTTTGTTGCTAAAGCTAACATTTCTAGTAAATTGGTGGTAATAATGGGCATCTTTGTTATTGGGAAAGCTTCTAGCTTATCCCAATTATATATAATGCTTTCTGATGATTTTATATAGACACTGCTTTTAATTTTAAGGATAACTCCATTTATTCCTTTGTTCTCTAGAGTTATTTTTTAATCTTTAGGATTATATTATTTAATTTCCAATTAATTTTAGTCTATCTTTCCATGGCCTTTTATTACACATAATTTTTATTGCATCATGATCTAAAAAGGAAATATTTAATATTTCTGCCTTTCTGCATTTGATAGTCAAACTTTTATGCCTTAATACATGGTTAATTTTTGTGTAGGTAAAAAAAAGGTAAATATACCACTGAGAAAAAAAGTATATTCCTTTCTATCGCCATTCAATTTTCTCCAGAGGTCAATCATATCTACTTTTCTAAAATTTTATTCACCTCCTTAACTTCTTTCTTGTTTATTTTGTGGTTAGATTTATCTAATTCTGAGAAAGGTAGATTGGCATCCCCCACTAGTATAGTTTTGCTCTCTATTTCTTCCTGTAATTCACTTAACTCCTCTTCTATCAATTTGGATGCTATACCATTTGGTGCATATATGTTCAGCATTGTTATTACTTCATTGTCTTTGGTACCTTTTTTGGCAAGATATAGTTTTCTCCACTATCTTTTTAAATTAGATCTATTTTTGCTTTTGCTTCATCTGAGATCAGTCTGAGAATCAGAACTGCCACCCCTGATTTTTTTTTTTTTTAACTTTAGCTGAAACATAACATAGTCTCCTCTGGGCTTTTACCTCTACTCTGTGTGTCTGTACTTCAGATATGTTTCTTGTAAGCAACATATTATAGAATTCTGGTTTTTAACCCACTCTTCTATCAGCTTCCATTTTATGGGAGAAATCATCCCATTTACATTCACATTTATGCTAACTAACTTTGTATTTCCCTCCATCCTATTTTTCCCTTACTTATAAATTTTTCTCTCCTTTCAACCTGTCCATCTTCAACAACATTTTGCTTCTGACCACTGACTTCCTTAATCTACCTTATCTTCTATTACCTCTCCATTTCCCCCCTTTCCTTTTATACTTCTGCCCTCTCTTTTATGAGCTTGCCCTTCCTGTTTATTTCCCATTTTCTCTGCTACTGCCATATGGCATAAGATAAATTTTTATACACAAGTGTGGATATTATTTCCTCTTTGAGCCAAATCTTATAAGAGTAAGATTCAAACAATGCTCACCATTCCCTTCTTCCCCTCTACTGTAATAGATCTTTTTCACCTTTTCACATGATATAATTTACTCTATTCTGCCTCCATATTTCTTCTTCTCTGGGACAATTATTTTTTTTCCATCCCTTAATTTTTTAGTATATCTTCACCTCAGAGTCAACTTATACCACACTGATTGTTTATATATACTCTCTCTAATTTCCCTAATAGAGATATAGTTCTCAAGAGTTACAAATATCATCTTCCCACATAGGCTTGTAAGCAGTTTAATGTTATTGAATAATATGTTTTTCCTTCTTTCCTGTTTACCTTTTTATGTTGCTCTTAAGTCTTTTATTTGATGATATAATTTTCTGCTCAACTTTTTTCTTTTCATCAAGAAAGTTTGAAATTCCCATATTTCATTGAACATCCATATTTCCCTCTGAAAGTTTGTGCTCAATTTTTCTGGGTAGTTGATTGTTGGTTGTGATCCAAGCTCCTTTGCTTTCTGAAATATTATATTCTAAGCCCTCTGACCCTTTAATATAGAAGCTGGTAAATCCTGTGTAATTCTGACTGTTACTCCTTGATATTTGAATTGTTTCTTTCTGGCTTCTTAATGTATTTTTTTTTCCCTTGACCTGATAATTCTACTATTTAGCTACAATATTCCTTGGAATTTTTATTTTGGAATCTCAGGAGGTGATGGATTTTTTTCAATTTCTATTTTATCCTTTGGTTCTAGGATATGAGGACAGTTTTCCTTGATAATTCCTTGAAAGATGCTATCCAGAGTCTTTTTTTTTTCATCATGGCTTTCAGGTAGTCCAGTAATTCCTAAATTATCTCTCTTGGATCTACTTTACAGTCAATTGTATTTTTTTTTCAATGAGACATTTTATATTTTCTTCTTTTTTTCATTCTTTAGATTTTGTTGGACTGATTCATGATGTCTCATAGAATCATTAGCATCCACTTGCCAAATTCTAATTTTTAAGAAATAAATCTTCAGTTAATTTTTGTATCTCCTTTTCCATTTGTCTAATTTGCTTTTTATGGAATTATTTTCTTCAGTCATTTTTTTGTCCTTCTTTCTCCAAACTGTTTACTTATTCTTTCATTCCTCTCATTTCTTTTCCCAATTTTTCTTCTACCTCTCTTATTTGTTTTTTAAATCATTTTTGAGCTCTTCCAAAAAGGCTTTTTAGGGGTGACTAGGTTGCACAGTGAATAGAGCACCAGCCCTGGAGTCAGGAGGATCTGAGTTCAAATCTGGCCTCAGACACTTGACACACTCACCAGCCGTGTGACTTTTGACAAGTCACCTAACTCCAATTACCCTTCAAAAAGCAAAAAAAAAAAAAAAAAAGGCTTTTTGGACTTGAGACTAATTCATTTTCCACCTTTCAGGATTGACATGTAGGTATTTTAACATTGTTGTTTTCTGAATTTTTGTTTTGAGCTTCCCTGTCACTATAGTAGCTTTCTATGGTCAGGGCCCTTTTCTGTTTTTCATTCATTTTAAGGTCTATTTTGGGACTTTTAAAGTTGAACTCTGCTTCTGGGGCACAGGAGACACTGTCTCAAACTTCTTTCACTGGGGGGCCAGGTGCCCGGTCACTGGATTTTTGCTTTGGGACCTACTGGGCCTGCTGCTTGCCCACTGTACTGCAGTGGCCTGGCCTAGTTGTGCCTGTTGTGCTGGGGTTTTGGGGCTGGCAATTTGCCTTTTGTATTAGGGCTGAAGGCCTCACAGCTATTCCCCTGTGCTACTAGCTTGCTGAGATAGGACCAAGGGGCTTCAGTTGCTGACCTGTGCTGTGGCTAAGAGTCACCCAGTGGCTTTCTTGAACACCATCTGTGCTGGGCTGTGCTCCCCTTTTACTCAAGTAAGACATACTTTTCCTGAAGTCCTTCTAAGTTATCTTAAGTTGGAAAATTGTCTCACTTCATCTTTTTGTATGTTCCATCACTCTAGAATCCATTTAAAAGCTTGATGTAATATTGTTTACAAGGGAAATTGAGGAGAGCTCAAGCCACTGTCTGCCTTCTCTCTGTCATCTTGGCTCTGCCTCCCATGCCATATTGCTTCCTGAAACATAATAGATATTTAATAAATTATTGTTAGATTGTATTAGAAACCTTATCTTCCTCATTCTATATAAATGACACATAAATAGTTCAGCTTAATTGACTTCTTTCTTTCCCTTCCTTCTTTCATTTTTTCCTTCTCTTTTTTCATCTTTTCTCTCCCCCAATGCTTTCCCTCCTTTTGTAGCATTCCCCTGGGACATGAGTTATAAAGGGGACCTCCCTCACTTCAATTTAGTTCAGACACATGTATCTTATGATTGCTATTGTCAGTGAAACTCTCCAAACCAGGAAGGGGAAAATGCCAGCTACCTTTAGGCATCTGAAAAGATGATAATATATCAAAAGAAACAAAGGAGAAATGGAATGTGATACCAACATTGTCTTCCTCCTTAGAAACCATAAGATGATAGCTTGTAACTTAGTGGAAGTGAATTCTTCTAGCCCAACTCTATGAAGTTTAGAGTTATCCTTACACATCAAGTCTGACAGAAAGAAATAGGGGGTATCATTCCTTTAGTATATCCTCAGAGTTTTGGCTTAGCAACAATTAAAAAAGTCATTATGGCCATCTGGAGAACAGTCAAAGTAAATATGTGCCTGCTTTGAAGAGAGGGGAAGACCTCTTTATCACATATAACCCAAGGGGATGCTATACTTTCTTTCCTCAATGATCTATACAATTCTGTCAAAACATTTGAATTAGTTGTTGTTTTTGTTTTGTTTGTATTGTTGTTTTTTTTTTAAGTATGGCCACTCTTTAAATTTAAGGTGTCTGTGGGATACTTTGAGATGTCTGATAGGCACTTAGAGAAGTGAGACCTGAGATTAGGAGGGAAATTATTCCTGGACAAATTGATCTAAGAATCTTTTGTATGGAGATGATTATTGAATCCATGGGAGCTAATGAGATCATCAAATGAAACAGTATAGAAAGAGAGGAGAGGAAGGTCTGGGACAGTGTTGAATGGAACATTCACATTTAATGTGCATGACCTGAAGATTCATCAAAGTAGATCAGAAGGAACAGTTTGACAAGTAACAAAGACAAGTGAGAGAGAGAGAGAGAGAGAGAGAGAGAGAGAGAGAAGGAGAAAGAGAGAGAGAGAGAGAGAGAGAGAAAGAGAGAAAGGTGTCATAAAAATCTAAAAAGAAGAAAATGCTAAGGGGAAGAGGGTGATTGATGGTACCATGTGCCACTTGGCTGTACTTTCTGGATTCTCTATCCTTTCCCAAGAACCTCTTCATCCTGCCAACTCACTTCAGTTCAGGAAGTCACATCTTAACAGTAAGCTTTGCTTGTGGAACCCCTCTCTCCCTCCCATTAGAGAGGAGAGACAGGAGAGTTCCTCCTAGAACCTACATTTAAGGATGGTGCTTAGGCCAGTCATCTCTTCATCTCCTACCTGATTGTGCCCCATTGGCTTTCTACATCACGCCCCAGTGTGGAGTACCTCCCTCCCCATCCTCCTTTTCTGCTTCTTTTGCATGCCTCACAAAATTGTAAACTCTTTAAGCTCAGCAAACGTCTTTTGCTTTTCTTTGTATCTCCAGTTCTTAGCATTGTGCCTGGCCAAGGGCAGGAGTGTACTAAATGTTCATTGACTGATTTTGCATGTGACTTTTGAGGAAATGAATCTTGGGTCCAAATGTGGCCCATCAGTTTATTATTATTATGAACTTGAATATGGAGGATTTATTGAATTCATCAATTAACAAGAATTTAATAAATAGCTACTATATATTGGGCAGTGTGTCAAACTCTACAGATATAAAGATAAAAAAGAACAGTTCCTTTCTCTAAGGAACTAAACATTCTCTGTGGAAATATTATTTGGTGAAACAATACATTCACTTATAAGTAAAGATAAGGTAATTCAGTGGTAGGCGATATAGTCTGTGTGTGTTTGTGTTGGGGGGAGCCTACAAGGAGCTGAGGGGATGAAGAAAGGCCACATGAAGGAAAGAGATACTACTTGGACTGAGGTTTGAAGAGATATGGGATTCAAGTAAGTAGAGGTAAGGGGAGAGAGTATTTGAGGCATTGGAAACAGCTGCTGCATCTACCGCAAAGGCAGAGAAAAGAAATTAGAATGTTAATAATAATGAATATTTATATAGTGCATGCTCTATTCTAGGCACTCTACGAAGAACTTAAAAGGATCTTTTTGGATTCTTGCAACAACCCTAGGAGGAGGTACTGTTATTATTCCCAATTTATAGATGGTGGAAACTGAGGCAAACAGGTTAAGTGACTTGCCCAGGGTAACACAGCTAATGAGTATCTGATGTCATATTCGAACTTAGGTCTTTCTGAGGGCAGCTAGGTAGTGTAGTAAGGGCAGCTAGGTGACACAGTGGATAGAGTGCTAGGACTGAAGTCAGGAAGATTCATTTCCCTGAGTTAAAATCTGACCTCAGACACTTAGTAGCTGTGCGACCTTGGGCAAATCACTTAACTTCTGTTTGCCTCAGTTTCCTCATCTGTAAAATGAGGGTGATTGATGAGGTGGAAATAGAAATGGCAAACAACTTTGGTATCTTTGCTAGGAAAACCCCAAATGGGGTCATGATGAGTCCAACACAACTGAAAAACACCAAACAAGAACTTTCTTTTCCAAGTCTTGTACTCTATCATTTTTTGTATTTGTATCCTCAGTCCCTGGCATGTAGCAGGCCTTTAATAATGTTTGCTGTTTGATTGATTGATTGATTGATTGAGGAATGGCAAAAAGGCCAGGTTGGCAGAAATGCAGAAAGCTTAATGGGGAGTAATGGATAATAAGTCTGGAAATAGAAACTGGAGCCAGACTGTGAAAGTCTTTAAATGCCAGTGGAATTTGTATATTATGCTAAAGGGAAAATGTGGCTACTGGAGCTTTTTGGAGAGGGATTTGATATGGTCACATCTGTGCTTTAAGAATATCATTTTGCAATTTTGTGAAGGATGGATTATAGGTAAGGTGAGGGGGGATTTTTTAGGGAGGGTGAATAATGCTGGAATGGAAATGAGATTTCCTTTTTGTATCCAGTGTTTTCTGAAAGACAAAATGGCTTTCTCTCATATCCAAAAATCGAGACTTAGCAAATGACAAGTGCTTAAAAGAGAACAACACCAGCAATGTGATTTTATGGGGAGGAATTTAAGGAAGGAGGTAATACTGCGTTTTGTTATGGAAAGATAATCAGCCTTTCCCCTTTCTTCCTCCCTGAGGTGTGTGGAAACCTAGTGTATCTGATTACCTTCAATCCCCCAGGGCAGTAATTATTTTATGATAACACCAATAAGACAGCCAGAAGAGGGTTGTTTTCAAATTTCTTTTAGCATAATAGCTAAACACATTGAGCAGGGGCTTTGTCAACTGTGAGGTCCATGGAGATTAATCTGCCCTTTTGCAGAGCATAGCTGGCAGCCTGAATCTTCCTTGCGTCTATTTTTTTCTAAAAGTCCTGAAGGAATTCCTAATTACAGATGGACCACAAATATACAGTAGAGAATTCTGCTGGTTGTCAAATGAAGTTTGAATCCTGGACTATTTTCCATGTAGGATGTGTCGAATGGGTTAAACATAATAGATGCAAATTTATGTATTATTTGTATCTTGAAGTTTTATATATCACCTTCCAAATCCCTTCAAAAAGCTTTATGATCATCCTAGCACCCCCCAGGAATTAGTGACACCTATCTGGATTGGTACTTGAGGACAGAAAATCTTTAAATTCCCCTCCAATGCCTGTCACATTGTCATGCATCTGAGTAAGGGTGTTAATAGATATTTTTATGTGAGAAACTAATGAATATTTTTTAAAAATTAATGGTCAATTTAATAGAAAACATTTTTTCAACTCCTATCATAGTGCTTTGCACATTGAAGGCACTTATGTTGATGATAATAATGATAATAAATGTTTGTTGACTAATTAGATAGAATTACATGCATATCTATATGTAAACACTTAAATGATGTACAAATCAAGTTAAACTGGATAATTCCTCTTGTGTTTATAACCAAAGACAGACAGGGGTTCCTATTATTTAGGATTTTCTTCTTTTCTTTAAAAGATTGTAAGTTCTAGGTAAGAGAATATTATTTCTGTTGCTCCATTTTTATTTCAATTTGAACAACATTTTTTTTTTAAGTACACATATGTGCAAAGCCCAGTTTTAAACACTGAGGATATGATGTTGATAAATACTTTGATCCTTGTCCTCAAATTGCTGTAATGGAAAAGGATGAATACATGACCATAAATAAATAGGATTCAAAGGAATAATAATTGATTATAAGACATTAGTCTGTAATAATTAGAGAAATGCAAATTAAAACAACTATGAGGTGCTATTTCACCTTCATTAGATTGGTTAAAATGACAGAAAAAGAACATGAGAAATGCTGGAGAAGATGTGAGAAAATGAGTACACTAATGCATTGTTGGTAGAGTAGTGAGGTAGTCCAGCCATTCTATAGAACAATTTGGAATTATACCTAAAGGACTATAAAACTGCACACCATTTGACTAAGTAAAACCACTACTAGGTCTATATCCTGAAGAGATCAAAGGAAAAGGAAAAGGACTCACATATACCAAAAATATTTATAATGGATCTTTTTGTGCTGGAAAAAAGTTGGAAACTGAGCAGTTGCCTATCAAATGGGGAATTACTGAACAAGTTATTGTATATGAATGCATACTATGAAAAAGATGGTTTAAAAACCTGAAAATACTTTTATGAACTGATACAAAGTGAAATAAGTAGAATCAGGAGAATAATGTAAACAATAACAGCAATATTGTAAAGATAATTGTGATAGACTTAGTAATTGATCAATACAATGACTCACCACAACTCTAAAGGATTCATGATGAAAAATGCTATTTGCCTCCAGATAGATAACTGATGGACTCAGACAGATTAAAGCATATTTTTTTATCTTCCTTTATTTTTCTTGCTTTTTTTCAGAGCATGGCTAATGCCTAAATGTGTTTTACATGAATTCATTTTCATATTTCTTGATTTCTTAATTGTTAGGGGAGGAAAAAAATGAAACTAAAAATAAATTTTAAAAATACTCTTGTGTTTATATTGAGCATAGGTAATTTCAGACTAAGCTTATATCCT
>JAQQSV010015511.1:0-12047 GCA_028646515.1 Pseudochirops corinnae | reverse complement strand
TGTGGAGATGTTCTGCATAATTACACATGTACAGCCTGTATTTAATTACTTGTCCTTCCAGTGGGGGTGGGTGATGAGGGAGGAAGGGAAAGAATCTATAATTTAAAGTTCTATATTCAAATGTTAAAAATATATATGTATGTCTATATAAAATTATAATTATTATTATTATTATTAACTACATCCAACTGGGAATTAAGATACACAGGCACACTGATAGGGAGATCCATCCTGCCCTACTGGAAAGTCAGAGGGGTGAGGGGGAGGACATAGAAAAGAGCAGATTCGGGGAGGGGTTATACAGTGGGATGGCTGTTTTGAGGTGTTGGGTAGGGGGGAGAAAATTTGTAGCTCAAACTCTCGTGGAAATGAATGATGTAAACAAGAAAATAAATTAATTAATTTTAAAAAACAAGGAATTATGGAGATAGAATAAATGATATCATCAAATAAATGTGTAATTTAAAAAAATTAAACAAGTTGCTAATAAATAACCAGTTTACTCTACTGATGTATTCATAATATCAAGAGAAAAGAAGGAACTTCACAAGCTAGTTAGATGGCAAAAATGTGTGAGTACAAGGATGAGAACTGTATAGGATAGGTAGGCATGGGTAATTTGAAAACTCGATCGTTTATGAGATTACAACTTTGATATAATCAAAGATCTATTTGAGAGTTTGAAAGATATTTCTGTGTTTGTGGTAATAAGGGCAAACTTCTTATATAATGTAATTTTCCAAATACAAACTAAGAGTGAGAAGTAAGGATAGGGTGATTTCAGAACTGGGGTTCATACGATAATATTCAATCATTATTCCTAATGTAAAGTGCATGGGAAGAGTCATTGACATCTTCCAGTGAATATTTATCTTCCTTATGCAATAGAATGAAGGATAAATTGCCTTATTACCTGTATTTACAAAAAGCGTGAAAGGTGAATAATGCAGTATCGTCTTGTCTTTCACAGTTGAAGTTCAAATTACTAATATATCCTCATCATCTATGCCTGTCTTGAAAGTCAATGGATGTAACATTTAACATTGGTTATCCATGAGTAATTCATCCATATAGTGAATCATCTCTGTCCATTATTCAACTTTTTTGTCTTTAGACTGCCAATCTTAGGTCCATTTAGCTTGTCATTAGCACTTCTTTCAAACAGAAGAAGAGAGAAGAAGAAACAAATCAATCAATTTGGTTGCATCTCTAAAGGTTCTATAAAGGTCAGACCTAAGAAATAATAAAAATAAAGGACCAAAATGAGGTTTTAAATTACTTGTGGATTTTAGTTATACAATTTCCATTTGCATTTTTATTTGAGACTGATGGTTACCTTAAACACAATAGTACAGAAGGTTTCCACATATATAAAAGAGTGAGGAAGCATGTGAAAAAGAGAAAGTGGAAAAAAATTGTCTTATGCCTGCTCTGGCAAGTACTTATTATGCATAACTCCTTATACTAGTTGCTAAAATTGTCGATCTATGAAGTTTCCTTTTTTCAGGTGGTAAGAGAAAATAGATGGAGAAACTAAAAGGAATACCCTGACAAATAATCAACATAACAATCTATATCTATATGTAAGAACTTATTTAAAGATTATTTTTTGAGAAAAAAAAGTTAAAGCTTATTTTTAGAAATAAAATAAAATTGTATATGAGGATAAACCATATTTAGTTATTTTTATTGTTTGTCACAAAATTAAGAATGGAACTCATGAGTCACTATTTCAACCCTTGCTTGAAATCAGGAGTGTTCTTTAAGACATCCTCTCTACTTCTACTTTAGTATCTACAGAGAGGGGTAACTACATACTCAGGAGATTGTCAATTCCTATTTCAGTCAGCTGTGATGGTTAGATGCCAGTTATGAAACAAACACACAAACAAAAAAACTACCTCTCCGAAACTTTCAATTATTGTTCTTATTCTTCTTTCTAAGTTTAAAAGAATAACTAATATACTTCCATGAAAGAGACCTTTAAATACTTAGAGGCAGCTATCATATTCTCCCAGAGTCTTATTTTCATTTTTTAAAAAAAAGTTTCTTTGAGTGATCCTTACATGTCATTGTTCTGAGATTTCTGACCATTTTGTTCAAGTGATGTTTATGTACACACTGCTTGGCATACACAAGAGGCTAAGTTGCATAGAGGTTTTGTAGGAGATAAACTTTCATTCACTGATGACTTCTAATGTTCTCTTTTTTTATAGTGTCCATGGATCTATTTCATGCTCATCTACTCTTCTCTATCTCTAAGCTTTGAACAGCTAACTATTCATGACTCTTTCATCTCTGACTGTATTTGACTTGATAAACCAATTATTTGGCTCTTCTCCAGAGTAACTATATAACTATCCCTCTATTTTCTCCATTCTTTTTTTTTCTTTTGTTATATCAAGCTCTTATTGTGTCATCATATGAAATTTTTATGCTTGGAAAAGACTTGATTTGACCTGTGGTATGTCAACACTGGTTTATACTTTATATATTAACATGAATTATAGATAGTTTTACCAATACCTAGGAAAGCTTTTGGTATAATTATAGGAAGAAATCACACACACACACACACATACACACACACAGAACATTACAAGATCAGAGAGGTCTAAATAGGTCATTCTAGACTTGCAGAAAAATGTACAAGGAACTAGGCCTCTTTTTCCTTAAGTCCCTTTTCTCTTCCTATATGAACACCTTCCAGGTCTTGTACTCTCTCTCTTTCCCCAAGGATCATACAAAAATTAATTTTTTCCAGTTCAGTTCTTGTAATGGGGATGGGAATTTGAAGATCTTCCCTTCCCCTTAATAAGCCCATGGGGGAATTTGAAGACTTTCCCTGCTTTGAAAGTAAACTCTGTTCCCTAATAGGCTTAATGTAATTACATGGAGCCTTTGACAGGAAGAGTTTGCTGAAGGGTGGGGCAGAGCCCACACTAAGCTAGACATCATAGCTGGAGAGAGAGTGGGAGAGAAAGGAGCTCATGCTAGGAGATAGAGAGGTGTATGAGTAAATATTGATTTTGTATTGGTTTGTGGGAAGGCTAAAGGATGACATGGCTCTCTGCCACATTGTGGTGCATTAACTTTTATGTTGCTTTCATGTTTTCTGGTATTGGGAATTGGTTTTCTGGTGTCTAAATAAATGCTTTGGTTCTGTCCTCTCTATGAAGAGTTTGTTATATTTTGCCATTGAGCATGATATAGGACTATTTGTAGTCTCAGTCAGTGCTGTAAATATTGCCCTGGCACTATAGTTGCCTAGCAAGGAGTTTGTGGTTATGCTACTCAAAAAGTCCTTACTCTGTGCCTGAATAAAACTGTAAGCTTAGAGAAAAAAAAATGCTTTTTTCATGTCTTAGTCACTAAATGTGAAGTGCATAAATTCTCAAATCCTACCTGTGTTTCAAAGACCAGGTAATTTGTATGACTATTCTATTTACATTATCCAGAAAGTACTGGATTATTAGAATTTTCACTCTACCAGTTCTCACTATACAATAATCAAAAAAGGCTTCTCCAACCAGAAGTTAACAGACAAGAAACAGTTGCAAGATATCTACACATGCTCGAGTCTTTCTCTCTAAGTCATATCATAATGACTCTCTCAGAATGAACTCCTCAACTATAAATTCTGAAAATTTATATTAGTCAAGCATCACTAAGATTTGGTCAATGGAAGGCTGTGCAAGTGAACTTCAAGCAAATTCTACCAGACCAGAAGGACTTCAAATATGGCGCTGGGCATAAATTTCTCTTTGCCTTGCGGATACCAACATAGATATATTTGGAGATGCTTATCAAGTTCGTCAAAGGGTAAATAAATATTCAATCATTGCAGCTCTGGAATGCATGATAAAAATCATGGAGGAATTTTGTTCTGATTAAATGAAACACCATGGCAAAATCATAAATCCTTTATGTCTTGAAATGTGGGGGAAAGATGATTTTTATACATAATACATTCTTTTTTAATAAACACCTTCACCCAGCAAAAGTACCCCTTTATTGTGTGAGTAGAATAAACACTAAACTTAATATTTATGTAGTTGTCAAACTTTATTGGTATTTGGAATAATAATAAAGAAAATAAATCTTGAATTGAAGAAACATTTTTGCCTAGTGTGCAAAACTCAACTAAATTGAACATATAGATGCAAGCACCATCATTTTCCTCATATTTTTTTTTTCTCTACCTAGAACCCGTGGGGGGCAGAGAGGGTTTGCCTTCTGCTTCTCAGGGCTCCCTTTCTCCCTCATTCTCTGCTTCCCACCATCTGATATCTATATATACTTCAGTATCCAATCCAGGTACTCTCTTCCACACAATATATTCTCCCCAGAATATACATTACATCTCTCACAAACTTCCCTCTTCTCTGAATTGCAGCATTTAATTGTATAAGTAATATGGTAATTTAATCATTTGGGTGCTTAACTATTTTAACTTGATTTCAAATACCTGAGATAGAAAATTTCTTACATTTATGTAGTATCTTTCACTGTCACTAATATACAATAGTAAAGACCAGCTGAAAATTAAAGAGTGAAAGGATAAATATTTGCTATGGCTTATAAGTAATACGTTGTGTTAACTACATTTTAACTATTTGAAAGTTTTTTTTTTAAGCCAAAAAAGTTTCATTTATAGAAAAATTTTTATGAATCAGGGGATGTTCTAGCTCTTTGTAACATTGTATCCTATTTTAATCCCCCTGCCCTCAGTGTGTGTGTGTGTGTGTGTGTGTGTGTGTGTGTGTGTGTGTGTGTGTGTACAACTTCAAACACAAGACATACATACCAACAACAATGGCCTAGTGAAGAGTAGGGTTAAATCTCCATGCCTCCAGGATGAAAGGGAATTTCCATCTTTTGGAAATCTACCTGACTATTAAAATTTAACCAGTAGATGGCAGTACTGTTCAACAAACCACATCCTCTTATTTTCCTAGCCCTTTTGCTCAGTAATCATACAATCCTGAATATTCTCAAACAGTGGAACCTGACAAAGACCTTGTTTTCCCACAATCAGTCTCTTTATTCACCACTAGATTAAAGTACCTATATTCGATTGCTTCAAACACAGGCTAAAGCTTTTTACATAACTTCATATATGTTGACTACTTAAAGACTATGGGTTTCTTGCTACTATTGCATTTGCCACTTCAAAATTTTCAAGCTTGAGATTCTTTTTCTCACTTTTTTTATTTTAACCTTCAATTTGAAAGTGGTCTATAATGCTTTAGAGGTCATAATTACAAAGATAGGCAGCTAGGTGATATAGTTGATAAGAATGCTGGCCCTGGTGTTAGGAAGATCTAAATTCAAATTCAAACTCAAACACTAACTGTGTGACCCTGAGCAAGTCACTTAGCCCTGTTTGTCTCAGTTCTTTATCTGTAAAATGAGTTGGAGAAGGAAATGGCAAACCACTCCAATATCTGTGCTATGAAAATTCAAAATTGGGTAACAATGAGCCAGATGTGACTAATTGATTGAATAATAACAGCAACAAAAAAAATTAGAAAGATAAAATTATTATTGATTATGTTGTGAAGATAATCCCTAATAACTTGAATTTTGGATTGCATTTCACAGTTATAGGTTGTTGTGATGTGAACTCAAATACCAACTCAAGTGTGAAATGAATACTGCATCCTCCTGGAGAGTTCATCAGGTACTTTGCAGATTCCTAACCTGTTTTACTAACGCAGGGATAGTATATGCAAACTACCAAAAATGTCTGTCTTAAGTGCAATGCAGTGTAGACCAAGCCAAATTTTTGTTCCTGTACTCAACAATAGGTACTGTTAAGCATATCCTAAAGAATATGACTTCAAAAACAGAAGTATTTATATAATAAAACCTATTACCTATGAAACCAACTCTTACATTCTAATGTTTTATCTGTAAGTTGTGTGTGTGTGTGTGTGTGTTCTAATTGGTAGGTAAAAGTTTTAGAATATCTGAAAACTAAATCACAGCAGTAAATAACATCTCAGTAATTACTCCTTAATAAAACTGCATTATGTCTTGATGATCTAATGCTTTTAGCCCTTATGGAAACAAAATAAAACAACAGCTGGGCTTTTCCCCTTACCAGCAATGTATCTATGAGTGGAAAACAGCCTTCCTGGTATAGTGTACATTATTCACTATCACATCTGAAATCTTGGAACTCCTTTTCTGATATCAAATGTCTTCTGATATGTTTTTTTTTTTTTTGGTATATATTTTTGTGTCAAGTGTCTGAGGCCAAATTAGAACTCAGGTCCTCTTGACTCCAGGGCCAGTGTTCTATTCGCTGTGCCACCTAGCTGCCCCCTTTTTTTGGGCATATATTGAGAAATATCAATGCTGTTATCAAATCACAATGACTATCTTCATTGCTTTACTTCTTGTATTAGTTCCTTAATGAAAGTTAATTATACTGAGTGCAGTTTAAAGTATATCTACTAAATTAATCAAATGATTGAAATTCTTTTGAAAGTTAATTGAAGTGTACCATATAAGCATCCAAAGAAAACACGTGGTGATTCCAGATTTCCCCAGGGATAGCTTTAATCAAGATTCAATTCTGGATTACTTGCAGGTTAAGTGAAAATATGAAATTAGGCTCCTACACTGGGAGCTGGATGGATCCATTAAGGTGCTATCTAATGTAATCCTGTCATTTTACAGATGAGGAAATTGAGAATCACTGAGTTTAAGTGGTTTGCCCAAAGTCATACAGGTAGCAAAAAAGCCAGGCCTTTTGACTCCATATCTTGTCTTCTTTTGATTTCTCAATTCTGTACTCAACTCCTATTATTCTCTACAGTCATGCACCTAAGTGTTCTGTTTCCTGAAGAGGTAGTCCTCTTTTACAAGAAGATAAACATATTTATTTGCCAAACACATTCATACTTGTCACAGCTTTATTGGTTTTCTTTTCACATGGGTAACTCAGTTGTTAAAATGTGTCAGAGGTACTTTCAGACCTACTGGATAGAGGGTTGAGCTCAGAATCAGTATGATTAAGATTCTATAACCTGTAGAAAAGCTGCTGATCTAAATTGATGGAGTGTTTCCTCTCCAGGAGTTCCCTATGCTCATGAAAAACCACAGGTCCAGATGTGTGTGTATGTATAAGTGTGTTTTTGCTTTCTTTCAAAATCTGTATTTTTCTTTTATACTTGATGAAATGTTCCCTGCTAATCAAAGCCAAAACAGTGCATAATGGACCCTAAGGAAAGCTAAAATGTATTCATTGCAAGTATAAAACATTTGAGCAGCCTGTAATTTAATCTTCTCTTTTTGTTTTTCTTATCAAGTGATTGGCAGGTTAGGGAAGACTCAATCCATTTTCTTGATTAGTACACTGTCATATTACCTTGGTTTTCTCCATGAAAAGGTTAGAAAAACATGGTGGTTCTATTTTTAAAAAAGACAACTTCTTATGTAGAAGAAGAAAATAAAAAAATAAATAAAAGACTTTGAGGGAGCATTCCATATAGTATTGTTTAAAAAATATCAATAGTTTACAGGCGGAAAATCAATTTTAAGTTTCAAATGGGTTTAATTCTTGTTCCTGTAGAGGAAAAAAATGAAACAAATTATACTTATTCAGTATGACCTAATAATGTAACCCAAAATTTATATTTGATATTGTGGGTAAGGGGAAGGCTGTGGTGGTAGAATGTTTATTTTATTTTGTTCTGAGTTAACCTGATCCTATAGTTTCTATATTCCATTTCATGTTCTTTGTGCAAATGCCATCTTTAACTCCAGGTCTACCTAGTGGCCTGTGCCAGTACCTGAGGAGACTAACATATAGAGAGGCACAGTAATTCCTAAATTTCACTTATTGTTTTTCAAAACCACAGACTTTCATTTTATCTTTAGCCCTTAGATGACTTGTATTTTTTTACACTACATCAATTTCTTCAATATCTTTATCCAATTTAGAACCTCCTTTATAACACAGAAAAACACTCAAGCAAAACCAGTCAACCCAGAGGTAGCATCTGTCATCATAGTCAACATTTAACACCTCTACAGTTATTCTTTCCCAAAAGAATTAAATACTCATTATTTGTCCTCCCTTATCAGTATTGGTCGTTGCATTTATCCTGAATTCTGCTTTTTGATGTTATTTCCATATTTATTATTTTGATCAGGGAATATTATTTTGCTTCTCTTTTCTTTGTTCTGTGTGAGTTTATAAAACTGTTCCTATGTTTCTCTGAATTCTTCATAGTCATCATTTCTTGCAGAAAAATAATTCTCATATACTAGTGGTAGCCTGATAGTGCAGTGGATAGAGTAATGTTGAATTTGGAGTTAGGAAGTCTTCACTTCAAATCTACTCACAAACAATTATTGGATGTGCAACCTGGACTAGTCATATGACCTCTTTTAAGCTCAGTTTCCTCACTGGGAAAATGAGGATAATGATAACATCAATATCATAGTGCTATTGTGAAGATCAAAGGAGATAATATATGTAAAATACTTTGTAAATTGTAAAATTCTGCGTCACTTGTAGTCGTCATTGTTATTGTTGTTATTACATAAATTTTGTTCTTCCATTTCCAAGTTATTGGACTCTAAGTTTTTTTTCGTAACCCCCTACCACCAGTTTTTGGCCACCACTACAAGTGCTGCTTGGAAATCATGCTATCCAATTCCCTCATTTCATATTAAGAGGAAACTGTAATGATACAAGTAGTATGTGTCAGAAACACTATCAGAGCCCAAGTCACTAGTGTTTTTTTCACTATATTCCATTAATACTTCCATGTTGTAATATGGTTTGAAAGAATTACAAAATAACATTTTTTTTCTATTTTCTATGTTCACAATGACAAGTAAAAGTTGATTATGTGTTATGACAAAAGAATTTCTCAATATATGCATATTAAACATGTATTTACAGATAAAAACACAATAAAAATATAAAAGAGGAAACTATATGGATTTAATTGGAGAATAAAAAACCCATACAAATAGTATAAATGTACCAAAGAGAAAATAATAAATATAATGAAAAATTTACATTAAAGAGAATACTAATGAAACATACCCATTATATAGTGGAAGTAGCAGTAGGTAGGAGAAATGTTATACTCTCTAAATATTTATATTAATAAAAGGGAGATATCACACAGGTTGTTGTGAAGATAAAAAAAGTTATATATAAATAAGTATATGTATAAAATATATATATAAATATATATATTTGTCATATATAAGTGTGTGTGCGTGTGTAGTGTTTTGAAAACCTAAAAGTGGTATGTAAATAAATGTTAGCTATTACTATTATTAAATAGGAAACACAAGCAGTGTTGTCTTGTTTTTTGTCTCCTTGACACTTATTTGATAATTTAATATGCACTTGTTGTTCTACGACTAGGTGTATGTTCTTAGAGTTGTGTAAATCACCTTTGTGATCTTGGGCAAGTCATTTAACTTATTCTAATCTCTGTTTCTCTATTTGTAAAATAATGGAATGATAATTGCAAACCTTTAGGGTCTTTTCCATCTCTAGGTTTGATTTCTATCTCTATGTTGATTACTCTTTATCTCTGAATATTATGTTACACTGCTTTTGCGTGCATGTGTTTTGCCTCCTCCCTTAGACTGCAAACTCCTCAAAGATCATTATTAGATTTTCTCTTTCTTTTGTCTTCCAAAACAAATAGGCCTATAAAGCCACCTGCTTTTCCCACACTAAGAGTTTTTAAAAGGCTAAAGAAGACTAGAAGTATATAATATAGAGCTCTTCTATGGGCTGCTATGATTGAGATAAAAATCACAGTTCAAGAACTGTGAGAATAAATATTTCTACATCCTTTCTGTTGTCTGATCAGATCTAGCTAAAGTAAGAAGGAAGTGAATCTAAATTGTTCTTGGTTGTCCAACAGTGCCTCTGTACCAATGTTCTTCACTGCATGGCATACTCAAACTTGTACTGGAGATAAATTGTACAGACTAGTGAGAGCTGGCTGTTAAATATTCAATGGAAGTATTTATACCTAAGAATAAAAGCATATCATATGTTTTTGGAAAATTGTTAAAAATTTATCAGCACAAGTTTAGGTACACATTCATCAGTGGATCTGCAAAAAAAAATAAAATAAAATAAATACTGGGTTGCTGAAAGAAAGTATTAAAAGTTCTATTTCCATTTCTTTGTCTTTTTGTTTTTTTTTGATTTTTGGAGGGCAATTGCAGTTAAGTGACTTGCCCAAAGTCACATGGCTAGTATGTGTGTCAGGTGTCTGGCTGGATTTGGACTCAGGTCCTCCTGACTCCAGGGCTGGTGCTTTATTCACTGTTCCACCTAGCCACCCCCCATTTCTTTGTCTTAAAAAGAAATTAAAATTTATTAATATTTGATGTCTTGTTTGACACTTGTTGCCCAGTCCATATGTCAAAAGGTCACACATTTCAAAATATTCAGAAAGATGTCCAGAAAGATATCCAGAAAGAAGAGTGAGAATTCCCAACCTTATAGTGATTGACAGGGAATGCAAGTTTGGTTGTTCAATGTGAGCATATTGTCACATAATTCAACTTATATTTGCCAAGTGAAGTAGATTTATAGGTTATATGATGGAGTTTCAAACCATCCAATTAAAAATAGTAAAGTAGCTTTAAAAGATTATTTCAAAAAATCTGCAGATTGAAGAAAATGATAATAATTGCAGACAAGTAAACAAGAAAAGGGCAGAGCTAAACAATCCTACTCTTGGCCACATTATGAGGTGATAAAAATAACAATCTATTTTGACCTAACAAGCAGCTGAACAAAATTTTAATAAGTAATGAAAATATGAACAAAATAAAAAAATGTAATTGGATATTAAAAGCCTACCTAAGTGATATGAGCTATTCAAAGAGAAAATTCCAAAGAATGTATGATTTGCATTAAACATAAGGAATTGAATTAGGTAAAGAAGAAATTAAGCTATGATTCTTTGCAGATGAAATGATGATATGCTTAGGGAATCCTAGAGAAGCAAGTAAAACAGTACTTGAGAAAATGAATAAATTTGGCAAAGCTTCAGGGTATAAAATACTCACACAAATCCTCAGCATTCCTATATATTTCTAGCAAAATCTACCAGCAAGAGATAGAAAGAGAAATCCCATTTAAAGTTACTGTAGTCATTATAAAATATTTGGGAATCTACCTGCCAAAACAAACCCAGGATCTATATGGACACAATTGCAAAACACTTTTTACACAAATAAAATCAGATCTAACTAATTGGAAAAACATCAAGTAGTCATGGCTAGGTTGAGCTAATATAATGAAAATGACAAATTTATCTAAAGTAAATTACATATTTAATGTCATACCAATCAATCTACCAAACAATGACTGTATAGAGCCAGAAAAAATAGTAACAAAATTTATTTTGGAAGAACAAAAGGTCCAGAATATAAAGAGAATTAATGAAAAGAAATGCTAGGGAAAGTGGCTTAGCCATACCAGATTTTAATCCGTATTATAAAGCAGCAGTCATCAAAACTACTTGGTAATGGCTGAGGAATAGAGTAGTGGATCAATGGAATAGATTGGTAACATGAGACTCAGCAGGCAATGACTATAGTAACTGTTATGAGAAACTGAAGATCTTCCCTGCCCCTAGGCCCTTTGCTAAAGTTGCTACGTGACTCTGAGGACACTTGGATATTTGAAAGTATATTCTGTTCCCTAATAGGCTGAATGTGGTCACTTGGAGCCTGTGGCGCCAGGCTTGTTTTCCAGGAATGCCTGTGCCTTGTAGCTTTGTGAATGGGCAGTGGGTCTAGAGGGCTGTGACATTCTCTAAGCCAGGACAAGGCTATATATATGCCCTGATGTGAGGTTTTGGTTTGGGGCTCATTTTGAGAAGAGTTGTGTGATTTGGCCAGAAGAGACTCTGGGCAGCCGTTGAGCCTCCCAGCTTTGAAAAACCCAGATGTTGGTGCTTCCCTCTCTGGTAACTGACTAGGTAACTGATGTAATGGTCAGACGCTAGAAGCCGTCTGCTGATCTTTTTTTCTGTTTA